>MU158955.1:265074-282666 GCA_015888305.1 Antheraea pernyi
AAACCGACGTGAAGTAACAGTGCTTGCATTGTTGCGTTTCGTTCGGTCAGTGAGAACGCCGGAAGCCCAGCTCCCCTCCTCTTCCCCTTTCCCCTTCCCTTCTCTCTCCCCCCCCCCAACAGGCTGGCAACGCACTTGCGACTCCCCTGGTGTTGCAAGTGTTTATGGACGGTGGTGATCACTTACATTAGGTGACCCACTTGATCGTTTGCCTCATATGATACAAAAAAAATGCGAATCGGTTGAGTAGTTAAAGCGTAAAAGTATAACAAACTTACTTTTGATTATTTATTTGCTACCTATCATCACGCTATGACCCATAGCAGCATAGTAAAAGTAATACAAAGTGAAGATCAGAAAGTAAGTCAAGCGAGATTTAAATAACAGGAGCTGAACGAAAAAAAATGGAGAATAGATATTGAATTAATAAATGAATAGACAGATCAACTGTAGGCTATATCAATTTAAGAAAATAAGAAAAGTAATACTACAAAGAGAAATAGAATGGAAATACTGTAATTGGTAACAAAAATTGGTACCAATTTCGGGTTCTATGTTGGACCTGAATAAACTTTATCTTGTAGACTTTAATAGTTACATTAAATGGGAAGCTATTCTTGAGACCTAACGACATTTTTATTTTAACTCTCGGGATATTATTATAAAAATAAGAAAATACATTAGCGAAATGGTTTCTGTCAGCTCTAACTTTGAAGAATTACGTATACGTGTGTGTTATTCCAATACTATTTGTTCCTATATGTATAAGTTTTTGAAATCGCTATTTGTTTTGAAGTAAAATGTTTTAGCTTATATTGATTTTATTAATAGTAGCTACTAGCTGAAAATGAGACCGAATCTTTCTTCAGTACGATCATGTAATAATATAAAATGTTAACTGCACTATTCGATGTTAATGGGAATTTTAAAGTGGATTTACGATGTAAGTGGATATTATGGATTAATACATCAGATGAAGCATATAGCACTAGTAACAGGGAAGTTCAGGAGTAGTAGGCCCATTTACTAATTTGCTTATTTTTGATGTAATATTATTTAAAGCATAGGATGCAAACGAACAGTTTGGTTACTTAATGTTAAGCGATCACCACCGCTCATAGACACTTGCAACACCAGGGGGCACACCGAGGGGCCCATCTCCTCATTGCACAGGTTCGGCGGACGAGGGGAGGCAGCTGGTGCGTACCCAGTCTGCCTCTCTATAGGTAGGAGCCCGGCGGTGACCTTCCGCCGACCGGACCGTTGCGGCGGCTCTGCAAGGTTGATTAGCATTGTACGATCCCTTGCCGCCCCAACAATCACGGTCTGTCGGTACACCGTGGGGTTTTAGTCCGTGCGAGTCGGACATAAAGGGGAGGGTGGCGTGGCGTATCTATAAGGGATTTCACCGCGTTAATAAAAAAAAAAATGGAGTCGCAAGTGCGTTGCCATCCTCTGTTTTGGGAAGGAGGTGGGCCTTCGGCGCTCTCACTGACCGAACGAAACGCAACAGTGCAAGCACTGTTACTTCACGTCAGTGTTTCTGTGGGTCGGGTGGTAGTACTCCGGGCGAGCCGACCCATCCATGCTGAAACCATTAATAGCTTCAGCGTGGCTCTACCACATACAAGTGTGGCTACAAACGTAATATTGGCTAATATTTAATCCCACATGATCTTAAATGGTGGTATAATTAGTTAAGAGTTTTTAAGAAAAAAATGATTATCAAGTAAAGTTGACAAAACATAACGATCGTGTTGTCCGAGAGATTAGAGTGGTTGTATTTTTGATATACTTATTGGATTCTCATACTTGTATGCGTAACTTACTCTATAATTGTTTATTTTGTTACACTCTGCTTTCGAACACGTCATTACAAAGAAATAACGGATGAGTCATAGACCGTGGGAACCGCAAACAACAAAGTGCTATAAAACAGCATAAATAGAATCTTATATCAAGTACTAGCGGGTTGGGCAGACGTTGTCCCACCCTAATAATAATAATAAAAAAACATTGACAAATTTTTAATTAAACTTTGCTCATAAATTAGTTATCTACTAGTGAAAACCGCATGAAAATCCGTTCAGTGGTTTTTGAGTTTATCGCGAACAGACAGACAGAAAGACGTGGCAGAGAACTTAGTTTTATAATATGTAGTAGTGACACAGAGTTACGACGTCAATTTTCCAAAGATTTACACTCTCCTTTTTACGAACGCACAGATCAAAGACCAAAGTAGATGTAAAGATGCAGGTCCTATAGATTCTTTCACTCCTAAATCTTAATAAAGCCTGGAGACATATTTTCAACTGCAACTCTTATAATGATAGTAATATTTACTGACCATTAGATAATAGACAGAACTTCACCAAGCCAGAAGTAACGTACGTTATCAAGTTATCTAAGCCAAGCGTGAAGGAGCGTATGGGCGGAACAGATGACGGCCGGCGAAAATCGATGACACCTTGCCAGTCGGCTTCACTTTGTGTACTATTAACTAAGTTTATCACAGAATTCGTAAAGTTATTTTGGTGAATTGGTGGAAATGGTGAATTTTCAAATGACATGAATAATGTGAAAGTAAGATATATTTAGTTTCGTTAACGTTAAAAAAATATCGAAGACATTGTTAATTAGTGCTATCTGCTGTTAATTAGTGATTATCCGTTATTATTATTCACGAGTAGAGTTGGGTCATTTCACATAAAGTGCGCAATGAAAAAAGTGAGGTTTTGAAATTTGTTTATATTACTTAATTACACTTTACTAGGTATGTGTAATGTGAATGAAAGAATGTGTTTTTAGAAGAAAACCTCGTTAAAAAAAATCAATGGCGGAGCGGCGACTGAGGGGATTTCCTCTCTGTTGCCGGCTGAACCCAGGGGGAAGGGGCGGGGGCCCTGACCTCCCATTGCACGGGCTCGGTGGGCTGGGAGACAGTCTTGCATCCGGGCTGCCTCAGCCGAGAGTGGCGTGAAAGCGCCTGCCGCCGGGGGTGTCGCGTAGCTTGCTCACGCTCTCGTGCGACACTCCCATAGTGCGGTGTACGGTTTGCCGTGGAGTTTTAGTCGATTAAAGTCGCCGAAAGGCACCGCCAGCTGCGTCCCAGCACGCAGTTGACGGTCGACTCAGCTCAGGCCCTCCCCCGGGGGCCTGACAGTCCATGACGGATTTTTTCTCCACCTTAAAAAAAAAGGTATGTGTAATGTAGATATATACCTATCCACGTATACCAATTGTATGTTTATAAATATGTGTACTCTGTAATAAAGGAACAGTATTATATCAGCACTTCTCTTCACATATGAATATAGACACAATATCTTTTTCTATATCGTTTAATTATCAAAGTACGCTTCTAAATAATCTATTGGAAAATATCGGATTTTCCAAGTAGTTTTTGGCATTGAATAAATCTACCATAAAATATTATAAAACTAGCGATTTATTTATAAAAAATATATATTTTTTTAATACTTAAATTAAACTTGATAAGCAAAATGTACGAACCCGAAAGAAACGTTGTTCACACTCAAAGTCACGATACGAAGTTATAAATAATATCTCCACACAACGATTAGGCATATTTATATACATTCATGCACATACACACTTATTATATAAGAACTAGTTAGGTACATCTAAACCTTTAGACGTACACCGTGGGGTTTTAGTCCGTACGAGAGGGACATAACCCACCCTCTCCATACGGGATATCCCCACGTAAAAAAAAAGGTACATCTAAACCTAATATGTATATTATTTATGCTGATAAATATTTTGTTTATCTCAGTATACCTTATGTTATTTTTTCTGGAAGTTCTTATGGCAGGAACTTCCCATCGATTCTCCTCTGACACGATCAGAGATCTTGTTTATGTTACTTTATATAATACTAGCTGACCCGTGCGACTTCGTCTGCACCAAATCGGTTATTACCGGTTTCGATTGTACTTTTAAACGCGAAAAATCTAAATACATCTCAAAACCCGATTGCAGCGATACCTACTGTTTCAAATTGTGAATCCCAACTATCCAGGGACTCACTCAAACATATACCCAGTTGGTATGTGAGAAATATTTTAAAATATGCTTTGAACCCGTTCGCAGCATCACCTACCAGGTCCAATTAAGATAACAAATAACCTACATATATTGCCGATAAATGTCTTCCCAGTACGTTGTCCCAGTAACTTCTGTCCCAATAAGCCTACAACCCGTTCGTAACATCATCTACCGGATTCAATTAAAATAAAAACTAACCTACGTATATTGGCAGTAATGTAAAAAAAGCTTGAGAGGTCCATGGACCTCCAGTTGGAACGTAGTTCCTTTCCCTTTTTTGTAGGCATTTACTATACGCTCAGTATAGTTTACATTATAAAATATCAAGTTGATAGAGTTAAATTGTAATTTAAACGTTAAAATATATTCATAAAATAAATAATGATAAATTAAACACTGAATGACATCATAACTATTTTCAACTTGTATTAAAACTTTTTCACACTACATTGTATTAAAGAAAAACATAAATATTAAAAAGATATGAGCAACATGTGTCATCTGTCACTTGCCTGTGACTATTTGTCTAAGAGCTAGGCAACGGTTTCGACAGCGAATTGGCTGCCGGTAAACCTTTACAGGCAAAAATATTGAACTTTATATAATTTTAGAATGTTTTGTTTTTCACTAACTTTTAAACGCTACTAAAACGTGAATTTATTATTGCCAGACATTTTTGATATTAACAATAATGTGCCCGATGCAATTTTTTGTAAATAAAGAAGTATGTTCAAACCATGTTAAGATATCTGTAATTTTATTGAAGTTATATTTCTTTTGGCGCGTTAGGGAAAAATGATGAGAGTAAATTTTTACGATGAACGCGCACACCGTAACAAAAAAATGATGAGAGTAAATTTTTACGTTGCGCGCACACACCGTCACGAAAAACCGACACCCTGAAGTTAGCTATAGTCAACATTTTGTTTCTTTGTATTTGTTGTTTGTATTTCTTTATATTAAAACTTTCATTGTATTAAATACCTTTTTTTTATTGTTAGTGTCGTTTTTTCTACAAACGTAGAATAAGGCGCAAGATAAAATTTTTGAAAAGATTTTTACTTGTTACGCCAAAGAAGTATAACTTCTAATGCGTGTACATAAGTACACACACACACTTTTTTTTAATATTATTTTATTTCAACATAAAAAAGGGTAAATTAAAAATATAATGTATTTTTTTATGTCATAGGAGGCAAACGGACAGGTGGGTCACCTGGTGTTAAGTAATAACTACCGTCCATAGACACTTGCAACACCAGGAGAGTCGTAAGTGCCTTGCCAACCTGTGTTGGAGGGGGAGGAAGCGGAAGGGGAGAGGAGGAAGGGGAAGAGAGGTGGGCCTCTCCGGTGCTCTCACTAATCGAACGAAACGCACTAATGCAAGCATTGTTACTTCCCGTCGGCTTTTTGTTAGAGGGTGGTACTACCCCGGGCGAGCCGACCCATTCATCCTGAAACCAGTAATAGCTTCAGCGTGGCTCTACCCCCTACCAAAACCTATGTATAGAATAACTTAGTTATAACTCTAGCTTAGCGCAACACTGGCTGTATAATAAAGATAGCCATAATTGTGGAAGAGCCTGGTTAACAAAATGAAATATGTTCTTTGCAAGGGAAAAAATAAAATGGTTTGAAATGAATTATTTTGTTTATAAAGAATATCACCAGGCACATTATTGTCAATAACAAAATTGTCTGGCAGTGAAAAATTCATGTTTTTAATAACGTATAAACGTTAAACTTATAAAAGTTACTGACAAAAAATGTTCCTTAAATTATTTATAAATCAAAATGTTGATCTGTAAAGGTGTAATTCGCATTAAAAAATACAACGTTAACCGGCTACCAGGTATCCTGAATCGTGTTTGGAAGGGCATAATATATCTTCATATTAAAGAACCAACTTTTCTCAAATTCTCGTTCTTCCAACGTTGCTGGCTCTTATACTAAGGTGTCGCAAAAAAGTCTAGTTACATTAACTAATTTCTTTTCTTTCGTTATCCTGGAGAACCCCTTGCGTTTTATGGGTCAAAAAGTATCCTAAATGTAACCTTGTAATGTACAGATTTGGCTTTGTTACAGTTTTATTATAGTATAGATAAATAAATAAATCTTGTCACCTTTGTTTAGCAAACATTTTTTTATACAATGAAATAAATGTAACAACATAAGTGACAGTTTCGTCTACATAAATGTTTCATACGTGGTCGATAATTACGTACAGAAATGTCATGTAGGCGTAGCTCAGTTGTAACGTACGGGGCTTTATATGTTTCGACGGAGCCGACGGTTCGAATCACGGTGGTCGTTTTTTTTGGTTTTTTTTTTTGAAGTAGCATATGGAAATATAGCTTAATTTTTTAGCTAATCTGTCTGCTATATATAGCACAAAGAAAATTTACCAAAATTCGTCAAGAATATCATGAACTACATTTTTTTTACTTTCGTCCGTTATCCTGGAGAATCCCTTGTGTTTTATGAGATAAAAAGTATCCTAGATGTAACCTTGTAATATTGGTTATTACTGTGCCAAATTTCGTCTAAATTGGTTCAGTACTTTCAGAGTAATACGTGTTTAAAGGGACAGACAAACAGGCAGATCCTGGAGAATCCCTTGCGTTTTATGAGAAAAAAAATATCCTAAATGTAATCTCGTAACATTAGTTATCACTGTGCCAAGTTTCGTCAAAATCGGTTCAGTACTTTCAGAGTGATGCGCGTTCACAGGGACAGACAGACAGACAGACAGACGGACAGACAGACAGACAGACAGACAGACAAAAATTTTAAAAGGGTTATTTTTGGCTTCTATATCGACAACAAAGCCTACCCCCATCAAAATTTTCAAAAAATATTTAATGTACAGATTTGACCCTGCTACAGTTTTATTATAATATAGATAGATAGATATAGATAACTTTATTTACTTATACTTAGTTTATACTTATATATTTGTTGTCCTTACTCGGACCTTAATATCTATTTACTTAATTTACTTTCTTAATTCTAATTTCTTAACAATAATTTATTTCTAGGTCATTATTTTGTTTGTGAAGTATACCTTATGTTACATCCATATGCCCACACAGTCATATGTATGACATGCTACAATACGCTGAGATACAGACTCGGCCTAGTTCAGGCGCTAAGATACATATATATAACTGTATAGGAAATGAATTTAGGAGGACTGTATCCACCACTCACCCGCACTAGGAGATCCTCTTCTTCGGGGTACCCCGGCTTGGTTCGTGGCTTAGGTCGCTGGTTTTGTAATAGTAGGACACAAAGTTTACACTGGCACTTGATTTCTTTTAATAGTTTGTTAGATATCTGTACCGGTTTTGCAATGTTTATTAACGCAGATAACTCAGAGCGGTTTTGTATTTTGGTAGATTCAATGGTAAACTGTTGCCTTAGAGGGCAGCACTTGCGAACGTTTTTAAAGGTGCGTTCACGAAAACTAGTGGACAGATACATTCCTTTTAAACGATAAAGTAATATAAAAACAAAAAGATTTGTGCTAACATATAAATTATTACAGATAACAAAACTACGGAACAATAACAATACTGTATATCATAAGATAAACCTTTTGCATTAAAATGTATGTTGTTGTTGAATTAAGTTATTATTATTAAAAAAAAAGAATCCCTGTATAAAATGTACCATATATCTGTTTAAGAAACAAACTTATATTCGCATTTATTATATTAGTACCTATAGAGGGACAGACCGGGTACACACCGGCTGCCCCCCCCTCGTCCGCCGGACCTGTGCAATGACGAGATGGGCAAAGCGCCGCCTCCTCCCGCCTGTCCTCGTTTGGCGGAGAGGGCCACTTTGAGGGTCTACCTTGCGAGGAGGTCATCTCGCAGAAGGAGGCCATCGCTCGCCAAGCCTGTTCGCTGCCGAGCATGGCCGAAACCACGCTCGGCAGCGATAAGTCCGTTCCCACCGCCGCCGCCAGAATGCGGCGCTGCTTCCCTCACGCAGTACACTCAGACAGAGTGTGCTGAATTGACCCTTACGAATAAATTTAGTAGTTGCACTCCGGATAATGTGTTTCTATTCTACATGTTATTGGTGAAGTACGGAGTATAAAACCGATTTCAAAGAAACTTTTTAAGTGTCATTATGAAAAGGAAGGAACGTTTTTGAATTTATTACATTATCACTCTCTAAAACTCGCTAAAAATAGCAGCTATATATAATCAATAGTTCTCACGCTTATATTCATTTGAGTTAACAAACATGATTGGCGTTATTTCAAAAAAGTTAAATACGTATTGAACCCTGGCTTTAAAAAGGTCTCATATTAAAGGCACCGCGGTCGCTGATTGTTTGCCATCTTGCTCTTTGGTCTCGTAACCACGTTAGGTTAGACTTGTGAAAAAGGATAACGCGAACTTGCCTCAGGCGAACGCGGTGCATTTATTAGGAAACTATTTTAAATCAAGTATTTAATACGTATGGCGGTAGAGCCACGCCGAAACTATTACTGGTTTCAGCATGAATGGGTCGACTCGTCCGGGGTAGTACCACCCTCTCATAGAAAACCGACGTGAATTAACAGTGCTTGCATTGTTGCGTTTCGTTCCGTCAGGCAGGTTCGGGAGGCCCACCTCCTCTCCCCTCTCTCCCCTAACCCTTCCCCTCAAAGGGTGGCAACGCACTTGCGACTCCTCTGGTGTTATTAGTGTCCATGGACGGTGGTGATCACTTAAAAGCAGGTGACCCACATTTTCGTTTGCCAACTATAACATAAAAAAAAAACGTATTTAACTTTTTTGTAATAACACGGGATGAGTTGCAGGTTCACGCTTTTTGTTTAGGATCATTGTTATTTTATGTATTTATAGGCAAAATTACCTACCGCTTCTCGCATTTTTTTATACACCTTTTATTTTCACCGCTTGCTCCTAGTGGGATCTATGTATATGGTCCCACCAGTCTCTTCAATAACTGTCTACTTGTTACTAATTACAAAACAGCAGATTAACGGGCAGCAGAATAATTTACAACGGTTTATAATAACGAGTGTTATAAAAAAACATAGTTTATCTCATTTCGATATAGTATAACAGTTATTGCCATCTATATTGAGAAGTGTGTGAAAAGTGGATAAAATTGGCAATTTGAAGAACCATTCCGGTTAGCGTATCGGAAGATCGATGGGTTTAACCCTCGCCGAACCTTAATATTGCTTCGAAGTTAATAAAATCACTTTTATGTCCTCTTATGAACTACTAGCATTTTTTGGCGGCATCGCTCGCGTTAATGTGAATATTTCTTTGAAGTGGAAACTTCTTCAGGCGCGTTGTGCGGTTTTCTTTTTGGCAGGAGATTAATTTATAATTTCGCATCATGATACGCTTGTAAGCGTGACTGACTGTATTGCGCTTGCGCGACTTTCGGCAGACTAGCGACACGTAGTATAAGAGCCTGTGTAGATCTAATATTGATATTTTGTATTGAGATTCTGCAGCCCATCATATGTTTAATGAATTAATAAACTGTATAAAAAATTCTGAATAAATTATTCGGAGTGCCAATAGATGTGAAAGAGAGACGAATGACAATATTTACAATTTACAAATTATGATTTTTTTTATATCATAGAATGCATACGAACAGGTGGCTCACCTGATGTTAAGTGATCACCACCATCCATAGACACTTGCAACACCAGAGGAGTCGCAAGGGCGTTGCCAGCCTGTGTTTGGGAGAAGGGGGAATGGGGAAGTGGGAAGGGGCAGGGGAGTTGGGTATCCGGCGCTCTCACTGACCAAACGAAACGCAACAATGCAAGCACTGTTACTTCACGTCGGTTTTCTGTAACAGGGTGGTACTATCCCGAGCGAGCCGACCCATTCATGCTGAAACCAGTAATAGCTTCAGCGTGGCTCTACTACCTTTCACCTTCTCATAGAAAACCGACGTGGAGTAATAGTGCTTGCATTGTTGCGTTTCGTTCGGTCAGTGAGAGCGCCGGAGGCCCACCTCCCCTCTCTCCCTTTCCCTTCCCCCACTCCTTATCCCTTCCCCCTACCCCCAAACACAGGCTCGCAATGCGCTTACGACTCCCCTGGTGTTGCTTGCTAGTGTCTATAGACGGCGGTGCTCACTTAACATCAGGTGACCCGCCTGTTCGTATGGCACCTATGATATAAAAAAAAGGTTTTTCAGTCACATCCTCGTATACAAACAATCAGACAGCCAATTTTTTAATATTCTGTATTAAATTCTGTATTCTGTATTAATAATATTTAATTTTAATGTTCTGACATGACAATGTGTAGAAAAAATTACACGTACAGACAGATGTACAAGATTATTGATAAAGTGCCTCGTAAATGATTCTAAATAAACCGTCCAGTGAATGGTTATAAAGACGTATGGCAAAAGGAATAAAGTGTCCAAAGGTTTCCTAGTTCATTCGGTCGTACTAAAAACTTTTCGATACTAAAAAGTAATAGAAATTGTTTATTATTCTGCACTTTTGTCGTGAAGTTTACATATGTGATGAGATTAAAGTTCTAAGGTTAAATTCTATTGCAGTCTTCTATATAAATACAAATCAATAACCAAATGTTACATGAATCGATTCTGCACTTAGGCATTATCCCAAAAAAGCCTACTGTGAAGGCTTGTTACGCCAACAGCATATAGTAAGTTCGAGATAAAAGGAGAGGGGATAATTCTTGTTTGGATCGTCGGCCCGTTGACATGTACGGTTGCTGGCATGTTATAACTAATTAAGAATAGTTAGTATGGGAACATCGACGTTTGACCTGTCCTTCCACTGCATTGGTCATTGCATATTAGTACTAAATATAGATTTATCTGATATTTATCTTTTATTTTATTTATTTAAATTTCGACCGCAAAAAATAATATTTAATAAAAAATTAATATAACTAACAGATCACTCTTATTTAAAACATCCATATTTTAAACTCTACTGTTATTTAAGTGTGAAAATTGGCGTACTTGTTGTAATCACAAATAAGGTTTTTATCGATTTTGTTCATTACACGTTATTCTGCAATATATATTTTTTTTATATTTTACAATTTCGTATCAACAGTGTCAACCGACTTCGGGATCAATCGTAAAGCAAGGTCGCATTTTTGAAGTTATCTTTTGGCGCGTCAGGGAAAAATGATAAGAGTAAATTTTTACGATGCGCGTGCACACCGTCACGAATAACCGACACCCTGAAATTATTACGATGCATGCGCACACCGTCACGAAAAACCGACACTGTGAAGTTAACTATAGTCAACATTTTGTGTCTGTGTATTCAAACTTTCAAAGCATTAAATACCTTTTTTCTATTGTTAGTGTCGTTTTTCTACAAACGTAGAATAAAGCGAAAGATAAACATTTTAAAGATTTTTTTGTTAAGCCAAAGAAGTATAACTTCTAACGCGTATATATAAGTACACACACACTTTTTTTTAAATAATGTTGTTGTTTTAGTTACTAATATTTAGCCCTTTGTATTACTAGTTTCAGATAAAAAAAAATCTGGTACACCTCGCGCATATAAAAACAAAAATTTTTGTTGCAGTGAGATGTAGTAGCGGCCAATCAATTCCTGCAAAGTAGCGCCCACTATAATATTTAATGATGGATTTCCGCAAAGTAACGCCTTCTTCAATCAAATGTTTCTATGTTATCCATATTATTAAAACTCGTCACTAGATAGCGCTGCAGCACACCAACTGTTCGCGATAATTTATAGTGATTTGTGTTAATTAGTGATGTATATTTAATTGTGCTTAGTTTTATAGTGATTAGTACAAATAGTGCATAGCTTTGATAGTAGTTCGATAGTTTTGTCCACAATTAAATATATCTATTGAATCGTGTTTTATTTTACAACATAGAATAGTATATACGTATATGATATTATAATTAGAAATAGTTATACATACTTCTTGTTATTATAGTTATATGTGGTGTAGTTATACATACTTTTAGTGTAACTATTTAGAAATAGTATAGTTTAATAGTTTAAAGTATTATAAGATGTTAACTGTAAGAATAATTGTAAATATTTTATTAAATAAAGAGCAAGCGAAGGGAACTCGTCGTGCCCCCGCCTCGCCTCGCCTGACGCTGTGCGCGTGGCTGTTAAGGGCTCTGATTGGCGGAGCACCGCCAGCGTCGGGCGAGCGACCCCGGTGCCGTATAGGCAAGGCCCGGAACGTGGACATTCAGGCGCGGGCGGCATAGAAAGCAGATAGATAGTAGTAGTCATAGATAGTAACCGCGTAATAGGTAGATAGTCATCGTTATTACTACTAGATAGTGAATAGTAATCTAATAGCCCATTTTGAACGAGTCTACAATACGAGCACATCCTGCGCTGTTCTACTAATAACAAATCTTGTATTGCAAGAAAACCTCAACATTCTTCAAATTCAACTTCGGAATCAGCAATTATCGCTATAGTTGTGAGTCATTCGGAGGTGGCTCACACCAACGTACAATTAAGACACTATTTAAGCAATACCCAGTTTTCTGTAACTTAATTACTTAGTACCTAGCTAGCTCGGTTCTTTAAAAAACATTTTTGAATCAAAATAAATTGTTAGGTTTGCCTCACAAAATTAGCATTTTTATAAAAAATATATTTAAAAAAAAATCTCTCTTATAATTATAATATTTTTTTTTAATTTAAAATATTCTGTTAGGTTTGCCTCACAAAATTAGCATTTTTATACCAAAAAAAATTAATTAAATAAAAAAAGACATCTCTTTTGCTGTCACTCGGATTAGAACTGGGGTGAGACGGATTTTGAAGCAGCCGATTTCCATTTGAGCTATGTTTGTTTTGACAGCGGTGGCAAGATTTACCTCTATATTCTAACTATATTATTTCATTACCTGAAAACTCTGATAAAAAAAGTTTTCTATGAATGAAATCTAGCTAGATCGATTTATCGTCCCCAAAACCACCTACATACTAAGTTTCACGGAAATCGCTGACGCCATTTCCGAGATCCTGAATATATAACAATATAAAAATATACAAGAATTGCTCGTTTAAAGGTATAGATTACTACAGATAATAAATGTGTACAAAGCCGTGGTGTGACTAGTTATATATAAAAGTAAAAATGCAATTTGATAAATATAAAGCCAAGGTTACATTGAATTTATTATACACGAGATAATGCATCTGTCTGAAGTAAACAGTTAAATATATGGTCTTTAACACTTCTTCCGAAAATGCTTATGAATTTTTTATTCGTGAAGGTTACAATTATAGAGGATTAGATATTTTAATTAATTAATTTAATTACGATTAATTTAAATCGTAGACGTTTGTTTTACGAATGTTATAAATTACATCTGTGAATCTTTGATATCACGTATATGATAACAATTCGAATTGTTTTGGGGAATTGAGTTGAAATTAATACAATCTGATAAAAAATATTTGTCATGATACACGTAATTCTATAATAGATTAGCTGTAAGTACGAAACATTAGTAAATGTGTGCGAATTTTGAAAAATTCTCTGGTACTTGCCAGGGTCTGAATTGACATTCCACCAGTCAAGCCATTCAACCATACTGATTTATTTTATTTTTTTTATTTTTGGCAACCAATCTTCTAGTAAATTGTTACTGCCATTGTCGAGTATTGCAAATTGCTTACAATCATTTCAATGAACGAACAAGATGGTGGCCGTCTTGTTAGAATTTTCCAAGGAGTTTTTGTGGCAAGTCAGAATCTATGATCCGTCGTATTATTTCTTCCCTTGTAAACCAAACCATATTACGTAAAACCATATTACGTAAAACACCACCAATATTATCGAACATAGAGCCAAATAACACAATGAAATATAAAATCCTCTACATGACATTCCAAGATCCTGCTAAAAACCCCACCACGACTTTAATGCACTACACGTTTTAATTTGAGTGTGTTTCCGCTAGAGATGTTAGTGGTATATGTATGATCCAAAACGAATCAATAATCTTATTTAAAACTTATTCAAATATGATACAAAATCCTCCTAAATAAACATTTTTATACGAGGCAAACGAACAGGTGTGTCACTTGATGTTAAATAATCACCGCCGTACATAGACATTAGCAGCACCAGGAGAGTCGCAAGTGCGTTGTCAGCCTGTGTTTGGGAAGATGGGGAAGGGGAGAGGGAGAGGGGGAGGGGGCAGGTGGTCCTCCGGTGCTCTCACTGACCGAACGAAACGCAACAATGCAAGCACTGTTACTTCACGTCGGTGTTTCTGTGGGTCGGGTGGTACTACTCCGAGCGAGCCGATACATTCATGAGCATAAACATACTGAATAACTTTTGAAATCCAATAAAATATACGATATTAAGGCTCAAAATCACAGAAATGAATGTTAAAATGATATTACAAACATTCTGTTGACTTCTCTGTTTATTTGATAACTTCATGTTCAGCAAACACTGTTAAATTAATTCAGCAACTTAGAGAGATATACCAAGAGTAAGTGATTACATTAGTTTGTTCGGGTATAACGTTAGTTAGGTTTGAGCACATGTTCTTATGTAATTATGTGTGTTATTTACGTTTTAAACTCGTTTCTGATAGGATTTGTCTGTTATCTTTTATCATAACTTTTGGGGTCCAAAGGGTCTCAGAATACCATTAGGGAAACTTAAACAGACATCATCTGCAAACGGTACGCCCTGAGAAATAATAGGAGGAATCAGTGATAGCGGAATGGTAGAGATAATATATAATACCCTAAAATAATTAAACAAACATCTTTGGATTTTGAACTCTTTGAATGGTAAGTCTCAGACCTCTTGAAGTTTTTTGAAACCATAACCTTAAATCTATACATATAATAAAAGCGTAACGAAATGAAATCTGTACATTAAATATTTTAAAGAAAAATAGATAGATGGGGTTTAGAAACAATGAAAGAAGCCATTCACGCAAAAACTACTGAACGGATTTTGACGACATTTGGTATAGTAACAGTTTACACATCGGTTTTACATATATAACACATTCGTATAACTTACTTATAAGAAAACACGAAAAAGAAGACATTTACGCAAGAACTCCTCGGCGCATTTTAAAGAAATCTAACTCTGATCTGAAATCTGATTTGAATACACGACACAGTTCTATGATATTATTAATCACTGTTTTTATAATTGAAATTTTACCCAGAGGTAGTGGCAAGCACAGCTAGTGATTTCATATTTATACTATATGTATGCATATTATTAAATAAAACGTCTTTCTGTTTCTCGCAATTATATTCATATTTACACTATACTTCTGCATATTATTAAATAAAACGTATTTCTGTTTCTCGAAATTATATTCATATTTACACTATACTTATGCATATTATAATACAAAATGTATTTCTGTTTCTCGAAATTATATTCATATTTACATTATATATATGCATATTATTAAACAAAACGTCTTCTGTTTCTCGCAATTATTTTCATATTTACACTATACTTATGCATATTATTAAACAAAACATCTTTCTGTTTCTCAAAATTATATTCATATTTACACTATACTTATGTATATTATTAAACAAAACGTCTTTCTGTTTCTCGCAATTATATTCATATTTACACTATACCTATGTATATTATTAAACAAAAAGTCTTTCTGTTTCTCGAAATTATATTTATATTTACACTTTACTTATGTATATTATTAAACAAAACGTCTTTCTGTTTCTCCAAATTATACATTTACCTCCTGCCAAAATAACACCGCTCAATGCGCCTAAAAAACTTTTCATTTCAAAAATAATTATTATCGGGGAAAAAATACAGAATGATTATATTCTGGTATTCAGAATTCCTGTCACATAATAAGAAATATAAGTGAATAATATAAATCCTAACATGACATGGCATGTCATTTTTCCCTCTGAGTGATGTTGTCGCATTTTAATATAAATGTATTACATTAAGAGCGAACGAGACAAACTTGGCGTCGAGTTTGATTGATGAAACATTATATATTATTGTGCTGTTAATACGATATATAGACATAATAGATATCTATATAGATATATTATATTTCTATACATATAATAAGAATGTAAATCTGAAGTTTCCGTACTTTTTTTAATTATTGTTTAAAAAATTATGGCAGCTGACTAGGAATAAGTAATAAAATATATTTCAATTATTTTTACAAATATCTGTCTGTTTGTAGGGGCTATGTAAACCGTAAAGCATATCTTCTAGTATAATTTAGTCTTTGTTTCATTAAAATCGGTTTATTATATCAAAAGTTATTGTAATTTTAATGACGACGCGACCTAAGTACGACAGAAAAGGAGATAGGACTTAATACAATCATATGACTTTATAAATCACTACGTTTTTACATAAGTTTCCAAGCGAACGAAGTCGCGGGTACAGCTAATATATTATAAAGAGAAAGAGGATTTTCTATGAAATTGTTTATATGAAAAAAACAAACTCCAGAACCACTGCACCGATTTGATAAATTAATAAACAATTAGAAAGATGTAATATTCCAGAATGACGTTAGTTATCTAGAATATTAATATATACAAAACGAGCAATGTTATAAGTGTTGCCTTGTCAGAGATGCTATATCGTGTGTTGCGTTATTAGATAAATCTAGCTACACGAAAAAATTATGACTGAAATGTTCCTCTTAACAAAGTCTATAAAAAATCGACGATAACGTGTATCCATCAATTTAAAAGTTATTGTAATTTGAATAACGGCTGGAGTCAAGTAGGTACGAGACAAGAGTAGTAATAATCGTCTATACCAATATTATAAAGCTGAAGAGTTTGTTTGCTTGAACGCGCTAATCTCAGAAACTACTTATCCGATTTAAAAATTCAGTGTTAGATAACTTATTTATCGAGGAAGGTTATAGGCTATATATACCCACGCCAAGACCAAAAGGAGCCCCGATGAAATAACGGCAGTGAACGATCAGTACCAGCCTGTCTTTCCAAACAGAGCGTGCTCACGCCCACGCCCGCGCAACCACAGATCACGCCGCCGTGGTCTGGGAGTAAATTTCGCTCCCGCACACCAGACTAGGCCCCCCTCGGCAACGGCTCAAGCCTAGGTCCGTTCACTCGGCGTGGAGCCCTTGAGTACGCTGCTCGCGCGATACAGTGACACAAAATCTTACATCACTGCGACAACATTACACATATCACCTCCACACACGTGCACGCATACACGCTTACACATGCAAGTGGAAGGGTTTTATTTTTTCCCTTATCAAACTGAAATAGTTAAGAATATTATCCGATACGAAATATACATAAGAGTTGTTGAGGTATGTATGCTTGGTACACATACATGTTTCAACAACTCATATATGTATGAATAGTCAGCTTAGCTTAGCTTACATAGGTCGCGAATTGCATGTATCAGGCAACAGCCAAAGCCGAGGTGTGACGTGCTCCCTTGAGATAGTTGTCAAAATAAAATCGATATATTCAAATATCACTACATACTATAA
>MU158955.1:289634-507489 GCA_015888305.1 Antheraea pernyi
TTACATCACTTCGACAACATTACACATATCACCTCCATACACGTGCACGCATACACGCTTACACATGCAGGTGGAAGGGTTTTATTTTTTCCCTTATCAAACTGAAATAGTTTAGAATATTATCCGATACGAAATATATATAAGAGTTGTTGAGGTATGTATGCTTGGTACACATATATGTTTCAACAACTCATATATGTATGAATAGTTAGCTTAGCTTAGGTTAGCTAAGATAGGTCGCGAATTGCATGTATCAGGCAACAGCCAAAGCCGAGGTGTGCCTTGCACCCTTGAGCTAGTTGTCAAAATAAAATCGGCTGAGTGCCTTAAGCGCTCGCCTTAGTAGTCCGGTGAAGCTGTTAAGACCTTGCTTGGTCAATAGTGTAGTCAGTTCGAAAAAAAAACCAATAGGAGCGGAGCATCAATATAGAATGTTTTGATATCGGGTTTTTCTTTTCTTTTAAGTTTTTGTTTGTTTAGTTGAGTTTCGTTTTTTTTAACCCAAAGTAACTATTCCACGCGAACGAAGTTGCGGGCAAAGGCTAGTAATAAATAAAATGAAATGATAGTGGTCTGTTGTTGTGGGCGAATCAGGCAAAAACAATGAGATTTGTTTCGATCACTTTTTTAGTTTCGTTTTTTGGACACTTAGCTCTTATCTAAAAAGTTATCACGCTATTTCGATTTAATATAGACTGATTAAAGTTTCAAGGAAATACTCTTTTCTAACCGACTTAAAGGAGGAGCAAAAGGAGGAGGTTACTACGTTCGGTTGTGTTTTTTTTATGTATGTTAATCGATATCTCCGTCAATTATGAACCGATTTTAATGATTCTTTTTTTTATTTGAATTGGTTATATTCAGAGGTGGTCCCATATAAATTTGAAGGGGGTGAAATATCGTTTATTTTATTTTCACCCACTTCGTCTCTACGTATTTTCATGAAATCGGAACCGATTTATTATACCCATTAGACACCAGATATATTTATGGATACTAAAAATAGAGAAATAATTTTTTTTACAAAAAAAATAATACGCCTTCGATGTGAAAAATCATTAAGGCATTAAAAGCAAAAAATAAGTGAATTATTAAATTGACCAAATTAAATAAAAATTATTGATATTCGCGCTACCTAATAATATATTTGAAGTCAATGACAGTCTACATTTCAAATTTGTTGCAGGTAATAAAATATGTATACTATACAGATAGATATACATCATGGGATACGAGAGTCGACCAAAACTTTGTATTTAGATGATATGAATATGATTTGACATCGACTTCAAATATATTAGTAGGTGGCGCGAATATCAATATTTTTTATTTAATTTGCTTAATTTAATATTTATTAATTAATTCAGTTTTTTTTCGCTTTTTAGTGCCTTAATAGTTTTTCACATCGAAGGCGGTTTATTTCTTTTTGTAATTTTTTTTAAATTAGTACTATGTGTTTAACGATGCGTTTAAAGTTACTTCTTTTATCTTTTGTACATATATTAATACAATACAATCAATACAAGTACATTATAAAAGTAGTAAATGCTGCAGACGAAGTTACAGGTACCAGCTAGAACAAAATAGTATTTTAAAACTTCACCTTCATTCTAGAGATGAATTTATAATACTAATTAGAAACTGACTTGTATAAGAAAGAAAACTAAGTTCTTAATTACTTTTGTTAAGAAACTCTGTATCGGATGGTAGTTATTTGACTACATTATTGTATATGATTTATTTGCATTGTCTTTGCTTGTGGTATTTAAATTAAATCTATTAACAGGATAATGATTATATGATCGTAATACAAGTATTTTTTTTGATATCGTGGTTTTATTTTTGTCTAAAGTTGGTAGTTGTTTTATAGGTATAGTTAGTTTTGTTGCAATCCGCGAGGGCAACTCCTGTTCTTTCCCACGCCTAAGCATCCTTTTCTTAACATACCGCTAGAGAGCAAGCGTGCTTTCGCGCCACCATTATCGTAGGTACGCCGCGCCGATATAGACAACGCTCTGTGTCACGAACAAATACGCAAGCCACGCCGCGAGTGAAAATACGTCTTTTGTGTACGGCGCTGTGAAATAAGAATTCCTCCACCGCAGCAGCACTGAAACCAGCGATGGGACGCACATCTGCGAAGTAAGTGTGTATGTTTCTTTTTCCCAGCTCAATCGATTGTATATCTTTGAATGCTGCAATTGAGCGTGTATCCCGTAATATTCTTGCCCTCAAATACCGTTAACAATACAGTCCACATCTCTCCTTATATTAAACACCGCAATCAATGGAGATGAAAGGAATCAAGTGATTTGACCCCCTTCAAAAGCTATTTAATGTTTTTTTTTACAGAACTATTACCAAGGGTATGAGGAGTGCTTTAAAAGTTGTTTAGCATGAATTTAACATTTTGAGGTCGATGCTTAGCTATTTGTAAGTTAGCTTTTCGTTTGTGAATTACTTTATCTTCGCAATAAATTTCAGTGGCCCCATACTTATATTATAATAATTTTAAAATTATGTCAGAAGCTTATTGATTTGACAATATAATTGTCAGTCCTTTCGACAAGTTAAATTAAAACGTGACAAGCTATTATTCATAAAGGAACGTGAGGCCTTTTTAAAATGGACATTCGATAACGAGTTTTGTTCGGAGTTTTCGACTGATTGAATATTCTCTACTTAATGACAGAAACAATTTACTCTTCATTGCTTTAATTGGGAATATTTAATACATTTGGGAAATCACTTATCTTTATTGATGTCTTTTTTGTTGCAGGTATATTATAAATACGGAGGAGAAATTATACGCGACCATTAATTAATTATGTAAGGATGATTTTGGGACTTTTTATCCCTCTCACTCTCGTGTGAAGGCACTTAAGATTTCCCGAATTCTTCCTCTCTTCTTCCCTCTTCGGACGTAAATACTCGATAGGGAGAAGGAATAGGCGGGGTGATCCTGTGAAGGATTAGCCGCCGGCGGTTTGGGAGTGGGCTGGGACGCGGGCTCAGGAGCCCACAGGGCCTGAGGGGCTAGTCGCGGGTACGGACGCTGCCGGTGCACGAGATGTGCTCGGCAGGCTCGGAAAGGCCTCTGGAGACATGAGAGGCGGAGGTCGGGGGCGGGCGGGGGCAGCGGCCGTCTTAGACGGCGACGTCTGCCTGGGGTAGCGAGGGCGCTTTGTGCGCGGGGCGCGGGGACATCCGCGATAATTCGCGGCATGACCCACGCCGCGGCACAGAACACAGCTCGGGGGATCGGAAAATAGTAACAATAAAACTTACAGTTAGACGTAAATCACAGATATTTAATTGTTTAACAAATAATTTAGTTTTTTTTTACTTTATTTTTGGCAAGCAATCTTTTAGATTATTACTGCCATTGTCGAGTAGTTAATAGTATTACAAGTTCTTCCTCCAGTCTTCTAGTAAACTAATACTGCCATTGTCAAGTGAGTATCGATATTAAAACTTTCTTGATTATATCAAGTAATTGTTGTAATTGTCTACTAGTTTCAATGAACTAACAAGACGGTGGCCATCTTGTTAGAACTTTCCATGGAGTTTTTGTGGCGTTTCAGAATTCATGGTCCGTGGTATTATTTTCCATTCACTTCACTTATGCACAATAAACAAACTATATTACATAAAACACCACCAATTTTACACAATATAGAGTCAAGTAACACAAGATCACTACATAGTATAAAACAAAGTCGCTTTCTCTGTCCCTATATCCCTATGTATGCTTAAATATTTAAAACTACGCAACAGATTTTTTTAATAGATAGAGTGATTGAAGAGAAAGGTTTATATGTATAATAACATCCATTAAATAGTGGAGAAATACTGTTATTTTTGTGGTTTCTAATGTGATGTCGTAAATAATTACATAACCGATTCGATGCAGACGAAGTTGCACTATATGACAGACCAAAATCCCGCCAAAAACTCAAAATAATTAAGGTAATCCTCTTTTATTGCTATCAGGCACAGATAATAATTATATTGTATAGTTATCTACTCTGTCGAAAATCATTATTATAATTATGAGTAAGATTTTAAATAATCTTAAAAGGAGCAAGCGTAAGTCAGTTAAATATTGTCTTGAATGCTTATTAATTATTGAAATAAAAACTTCATTAGCCACGTTGAGCGATTTTTGGTAGGAGAATAACTAATGTCTTTTCAATTGTCCTAATCTAGTATATTCCTTGTATGATATATTGCCTGACAGTATACCCCGTCTTTCTGATTTTAAATCTTTGCTTTTATATGTGTTTTCTTCGTTTGTCTACATTCTGGCTAATTTTATAACTAGTAACAAAATTAAACTTTAACAATACTAACTCTAATTATTATCTAAATTTATATTTATTTATTTAAGCAGGATATCTATTGTATATGTCCTTGGATATTACACTGGCCTAATCTGGAAGAGCAAAATTATACAATTCATATTTAATACTACCATTTTTTTTATATCATAGGACGTAAAGGAACAGGTGGGTAACCTGATGTTAAGTGATCACCACCGTCCATAGACACTTGAAACACCAGAGGAGTCGCAAGTGCGTTGCCAGCCTGTGTTTGGGGGGAGGGGGAGAGGGGACGGAGAAGAGGGAAGGAAAGTGGGCCCCCGGCGCTCTCACTGTCCGAACGAAACGCAACAATGCAAGCACTGTTACTTCACGTCGATTTTCTGTGAGAGGATGGTACTACCCCGAGTGTGCCGATCCATTCGTGCTGAAACCAGTAATAGCTTCGGCGTGGCTGTACCACCTACGAAAACTATAGAACTAAAACTCTAACGTGACTCTCCCTCGACTAACTTGACACTGGCAGGGTTCGTATCTACGAGACGCCATTATTTAAATGTTGAAGTTGGAGTTGAACTGATGGGTTCGCGTCATCGACGTGGTAGTGAAGCGGTACTGACATGCTCGTAACGTATTACACTTGCGTCAGAATAGCGATACGTAGTATAGCGGCTTGTGTACATGTCATATTGTTATTTTGTTTTGAGGTTGTGCAGCCGATCATATGTTTGATTGATAGACTGTATATAAGTATTGCTCGGAGTGGCAATAGATTTGAAAACCAAACTAATTTTAAGGATTTCATTTTATAAATTATGAAATTTAAAAATTCAAAAAAGAACACAGTTATTCTATTGTTTTGAGTTTTCACTTCTGTCTGCAGTGCTTATGACTGCCTTGGCTTTTTTTATTTGTTTTTTTTTTTAACACAAATATGTATTATGAATTAACAACATGTTGGGTGAAAGCGGTATCCAAAGGTCTTTTCTGGTACCTACCAAACTACTTACGTAGTTAATATTAACTAAACCTTGTACATTACGTAAAAGTAGTGTATATATCAAATAGCATATCTTAAAAATACCTAACGATAACGCTTGGAACTAATTTTTTTTTACATTTTATCAAAATGTAGTGTATTTAATCACGCTACAGTTATGAATAATTACATTGTATTTATTGTACTGAGTCAGAGTAGGTATTTTTTTAAATGCTATGTCATTGAAATGTCTTTACTGTGTCTTTTCGTAAGAACAGTATAGTTAAAAAAGTGACTGTTTTTGATAGGTTTGAACGGTCGTCGCCGTCATGCCGGCCTGCAAAACTACCTCTTCTCACCTCTGTAGATTGAGTTGACATCATAAGAATAAAGGACTGGCAGACAATGCCAATTCGTCACAATCTTCTCCGTACTACATGGAAGTGAAGGAATAAATAAGGTTTATTACTGTTATTATTCAAGAACTTACCAAATATGAAATCTGAATGGTATTTTTGTAGGTGGTAGAGCCACGCTGAATCTATTACTGTTTCAACATGAATGGGTCGGCTCGCCCGGGGTACTACCAGCCGACCCACAGAAAATCGACGTAAAGTAACAGTGCTTACGTTGTTGCGTTTCGTTCGGTTAGTGAGAGCGCTGTAGAACCACCTCCTATAGCCTTGCCCCTTCCCTTCCTCCCCGTGCCCCCCTTCCTTCCTACCCCTCCCTCCAAAAATAGGATGGCAACGCACTTGCAAATCCCCTGGTGTTGCAAGTGTCAATGGACGGTGGTGCTATCTTAACATCAGGTGATACACCCGTTGGCTTATTTATTTATGTATCGTAAAGAATCAACAACAGTCACATAAAAAAAGAAGCTAAAAAATACATGCAAATACTTAAAAATTATTTGTCACTAGTTAAAGTTGATTACAGCATTTATCAACATAAAATACGACGCGGAAGACAATAAAAGTAATAAATAAAAGACTATACAAATATGAAAAGATTAAAAAGGAAGAGAAAAAAAACAATACATCAATACAATACAATGTATTACCATCCTACAATATAAAAAAATTACATCATCTGTATTATCACTATAATCAGTTCAGATCCGCAACTCGTCTGAATATAGACCTAAGACATTTCTATAAAATTTATCCTTAGTTATTCGGTTCAAGTTATTTCTCATTGCTATTTGTGGATTGTCGCTCTGTCTAGCTTAGGGGCCTAGAATGCTACGATATCTGATACAATGTCTTTGCTTTATAAGTTGTCCACTCGGTTATTGTTTCTCCGAACAATGGGACCGGTCAAATAGTCTAATAGTTGCCTTTCAATATCTCAAGATTCTTGTTTATTACTACTGTCCACTTATATTACTTTTATTTTGGATTACTAAGTGAACGATGGTGATGTCTGAAATTGACACCTCTCCATGTGCATCCATTACAAATGATTGTAACGTGTAATGTATTTTTATTTATTTATTTATTTATTAAAGGACAGCTAGTGGCCAATGTACCACACATGAAATGACGCTATATGTGAATAATTTGTAGATACATTGGTCTTTAAAAGCTATCACAGCATGCGTTACACGGTAAACATACTAAATTAAAACACTACAAAAACAGACACAATACAAATAAATAATAACAAATAATCCTAGGTAGCTAATACAGTAGAAATATTATGATAGAAATATTATGATACAGTGGAATGAAAATGTTCAGTAACAAGAATAGGAAATACATTATCAAAAACGGAAACATAGTAAAGTTATTGTTTGTAAATTGTTAGGAAGTAAAATTTATGTCTCTCAGCAACAATAATGCTTTTTCCTTGAAAATGCAGAACGAATTTCCGAAGATGTCCAGTTCCTTTCCCAATTTATTGTACAGAGTACTCAGTCTTGATACAGGTGCATTTAAACCAATATTGGTTCTTATAGTTGGAATTTTTAGTAAATTGATGGAGTGTCTTGGGAATGTATGCGGTGTATTAAAGGAAAACCTTTGTAGGAACTGTGGACAGTCGGTTATACCATGCAATGTTTTATAAAGGAAAATGAGATCTATCAGTTGCCTTCGAGTGGTTAATGAGTCAATTTCAAAGAATTTTAGGTTGTCGATATAAGAATATTTGCGTTTACTCCTATACGATGTATATGCTAGGTGACGAACAAATCTCTTTTGTAACGATTCAAGTCGCTCTTGGTGTTTTTTATACAGTGGGTACCATACTACACTACAGTATTCTAGAGTATTTCTGACAAAGGTATTGAATAATGTTAATTTAGTTTTGAGATGTTTGAAGCCTTTGCAGTTTCTTATAATAAACCCCAACATTTTAGATGCTTTGGATATCGTTTCATTGACGTGAGGTATGAATGATAGCTTTGAATCAAAATACACACCCAAGTCCTTTATGTAGTTGACTTCTTTGAGGGCTGTATTGCATACGGTATAACTGGATGGTATAACCTGACGGTTCCTGGTGAATTTTACATGGTAACATTTTTCAGCATTTAATTTTATTAATTTATTTATATATATGTTAAAAAGATAAACCCGATCGAGTTTCTTGCTGTTTCTTCTTGATTACTAGGTTGCTTTTGCTAACCAGTGGTAGCTTTGACCTTCATAAGCACCTTCTTAGGGCATACAGTGAATAAAGTATTTTTGATTTTATTTCTATCCAGATTTATACTTATTTATTTATGTTCTTGATATTTGATTCCTGGTGCCGTTAACTTGGTACATATCAGTGCGTAGACGGGGAGGAAGTGAAACTTTTTTGGCTTATATATATATATATTTATTGTAGCGCGGCAAAATGCCGACCTGCGAAAAACTGGATATGCACAGGCTGATCACGAAACGCGACGCGCGGATGCGAATCACTATGACGGGCTTTTTCGCCATATACATGTCATGTCATGTCATATACATGAACCCAGCAAGGCTGTAAAACCCTACCACCCCACTTTCGCCATTGCCTCGTTCGTTATTCAGCAGGGTGCACCACGTGCAGGTGAGGTTGGCTTGGATGTCTCAAGTCTCAGATGTTACTTGACACCCCTTACACCCCTCTAGTCTAAAAAAGAATAACCTCAACTACTTTTAATAAGGCTTGCTGTCTACCTGTGAAGGTTCCGTGAAAATCGGTCTTACCATTTTGGTGATAACACAGCGGGTAAAGCCACGGTTAACGGCTAGTATAAATTGAAATAGCCTAAATTACTTTTTTTAAACTCAGCTATTTGCCAGTGAAAGTCTTGTGAAAATTGGTCTAACCGTTTTGAAGAAAGCATTGTGGGCGAAGCCACGGTTAACAGCTAGTATAAACTAAATTTGCCTAAATTACTTTTTCTAAAGTCAGCTATCTACCAGTGAAAGTATTGTGAAAACCGGTATAACCGTTTTAGAGATAGCACTGCGGGCGAAGCCAGGATTAGCAGTTAGTATAAATTATTTGAATGACTTTTTATAAAGTCAGCTATCTGCCAGTGAAAGTTTCGTGAAGATTGATCGACGCGTTTTAGAGATAGCACTGCGGGTGAAGCCACGGTTAACAGCTAGTATAAACTAAAATTGCTTGAATTTGTTTTTATAAAGTTAGATATCTGTCAATAAATGTTTCGTGAAGATCAGTCTAACCGTTTTTAAGGTAGTACTGCGAGCGAAGCCACGGTTAACAGCTAGTTTAAATTTAAATAAACTAAATTACTTTTTATAAGGTCAGCCATCTGCCGGTGAAAGTCCCGTGAAAATCGGTTCAACCATTTTGGAGAAGGCATTGCAGACAAAGCCAAGGTTAATAGCTAGCCTAATTTAGAATAGCCTAAGTAACCCGCTGTAATTTCAACTATCTGCGAGTGAAAATTTCCGTCAAAATCGGTCCAGCCGTTTCCCAAAAGTATGGGAACGACACTTTTAAACGTAAAAAATCACGCCTAGAATGATTCATTGATGAACAGAATTCAAGAGGATTTTATTATTATCCTTTTCAAGGATAATAATTATGTGACTGCTTATTGTCGGAATGCCACACGGTGGCATGATGGGCGAGGTGGTGGAAGCGGGTCGAACTGCGTGGCAAAAGGGCGGTGCACATTGATTGCACCACTGCGCTTTTTGCGTAAATCATCTGATGCTGTGTGAAAACCAGTTTTTTTTTCTCGAGATAATTAGTTCAAATATTAAGTAGCTATTTTTTTTAATTGATTTAGAACCAGAAAAGACTAATGATTGTCCTGTAAAAATATTACCGGCGTATAACCTAACCTAACAAACAAATATTCACCTATATTTATTTCACTATAAGAGAGCTTATACATAAGTAAACTCAACACAAAGCGGATCAAAACACATTTCACGAATATTTCCCATTCGCAAACAAGTACGCGGGCTCTTTTATAATACCTATATTTCAAAGTGGTTTGTGTTTATATTCTGCTCTTATGTGGGTTATAAAAGGTAATATTTAGTACTAGCTCTTACCTGGCTTTGTTCGTGTATACAGACACTCCTGACATGGTCTATGCAAAATTGTATCAATGTATTGAGTAATTAAAATGTGAAAGTGTAACAATTTAACTCACATGCGTATTTATAATATTAGTTAGGATTATATAAGTCTTTCTGTTTGTATTTGTATCTTTTCAGGAACGATATATTAGCCGTGTAGATTTAGCCGGATATTTTTAACTTTGTATAGTCGTATTCGGTCAATTACGATATTAAGAAGGTTTAAAAGTATATACGAACAGTAATTCATCGTTTAGATACCGAGGGACTGGTTAGTCGCCAGTAATATTTTTACGGGTTAAGTATTACTTGATTCTCGTTCTGAATCAATTAAAAAATTGTTGCTTAATATTTGACCTAATTTGTCTGTATTTCTGACTTGTGTGCTTGCTTTATCCTTTTTATATTATAATTGTATAATTCAGCGTTGTAATTTTATTATTTCACTTTTAAATGTATTCTGTGAATATCGTAATATGTCTACTGTATCGTATACTTCATTATAGGATCACTATAGGCCTTCCTAGGCCAATAGCGTAATCAGCTTGAGAAAAAAAATCTGTCCGGCCCGCCTCCCTTCTCCCGAGCAGCGTAGCGCTTCCCATTGTCCGTTGCCGCTTTCCCACGATAAGCAGATACGTAATGATTAGCCTTGAAAGATGGTGATATCTAGAATTACACCTCTCTCTGTGTATTTACTAAAAACGATTGTAACGTCTAATGTAGGTATTTTAAACATATATGAAAATAATACCCCGGTATTTTTTTTTCATATTTTGGAAACAAACAGGCGGGCGAGTTACCTGGTGTTAAGTGATCACCGCCGTCCATAAACACTAGCAACACCAGGGGAGTCGCAAGTGCGTTGCCAACCTGTGTTGGGGGCCGGAGAAGAGGGAGCAGGAAAGTGGGCCTCCGACGCTCTCACTGACCGAATGAAACGCAACAATGCAAACACTATTACTTCACGTCGGTTTTCTATGAGAGCGTGCTACTACTACTGGCGAGCTGACCTATTCATGCTGAAACCAGTAATAGCTCCAACGTGGCTCTTCCACCTAAAAAGTTTCTTACCGGTTCTTCTCGATGAATCTGTTGTTTGTCCGAACATAAATTTAATAAAGTATTTTTAATTTTCACTCTGAGTTTCACAGCTGGGCCAATGGCTTCTTCACGAGGGATGGTACATGGATAATCACAGCACCAGCTCACTAAGAAATAGCCATCAAATGCCAAGACAAAAGTACTAAACGACAAAAAATAACTAAGTTTCCTCACGATGTTTTCCGTCACCGTCAGTCGATACCAAATCAAATTACGAGAATTTTTTTTGGTACACTTCTTGGTTCGAATCTGCATTTATCGAACCGATATTTGGCTGGTCTAACCATTTTACTACCACGACCTTGAGACACATTAGGTGCTTTATATATGTTTTTATATATTACTAGCTGTTACCCGCGGCTCCCCACGCGCTTTTTAAAAATTTATTAAAGAAATGTAAAATTGTAAGTGAGTGTGTAAATTACAGAAACGCTTTTTCAAAAACATTTGTAACTACGATACGAACGCCATCTACTGTAACATGTAACGTGTACATTAGATATATGAATACTAATAGTATATCGAATGAGATGGGATTTATCATCAGCAACATACATGGAACTTCAACCTACTATATACCAAACTCAGTGCTCACTAACACTATATAAGAAAGTAATGAAAATTATAAACTATACATTATCGAACAATATATCTTAAATCTTTTATTTTATAGATAGATATAATATGCCCGTATTGTCGATATACTTAAGTTATTCTTATACTTTGCTATAATAACTGAGTTATGTAGAAGCAAACATGGTAAATAAAACAATATGGCCGCCAAATTGACCAAAAAGATGATATAATTCATATTACATACAAATATATGTCTTTCAATTAAGTATATTTATTCTTGGAGTCAGTAAGGCACACGTCTTACGCAGTTGTAAATTATTTTTAATTTCACACGGACGTTTACAAAGGTAGCAGTTAATCACTACATAGTGTACCAATTCAAATAAAAAAAGAATCATTAAAATCGGTTCACAATTAACTAAAATATCGATTAACATACATAAAAAAATACATACAACCGAACATAGTAACCTCCTCCTTTTTCGAAGTCGGTTAAAAAAAAGTCCTCTGTCAGCTTATCTGTTCGCGATAAAGTCAAAAACTACCATTTTCATGCTGTTTTCACCAGTAGATAGAATGATAATTTATGGGGAAGGTTTAGGTATAATTTGTCAAGGTTTTCATTTTATTATCCGTCTCCGTCCGTATAACGTCTTCCGAGCCCGCTAGTTATCTGCCCGTAAAAGCCCCGTGAAAGTCGGTCCAATCAATTAGGAGATAGTAGGATATTGCGGACGAAGTCTTGAGAAACAAAATAAAATAGTCTAAGTTACTTCTTATAAGGTGAGTTATCTTCCAGTGAAAGTCCCGTGAAAATCAGTTCAAGCATTACGGATATTCCACTGCGTCCGAAGGCGAATAAAAAACCTAAATTATTTTTTATAAGGTCTGTTATCTACCAGTGAATACCCCGTGAAAATCGGCCCAAAGTAATGCGGACGAAGCCGCGGACAAATAAAATAGAATATGTCAACCGCTATAATTTCGGTTATCTGGCAGTAAAAAGTAAAATTCCCGTTAAAATAGGTCCAGTCGTTTTGGAGATTACCCAGAACAAACAAACAAACAGACAAAATATAATAATATAAAAATATAGACAAAGTAAAAAAAAAGTTTTTTTTTGGTCATTTGTAGCCATATCCATTCATCAAAAAGTTGTTATTTTAATTGTACATACGCAAACTTTATTTTTATAATACGTAATAGAGAACAAATAAAAAATTGGAAATAAAAGTTGTATGAACTATTTGAATAGGAAAACAAAATAAACTTCGAAAACGTTAGCTTTGATACTTACCACATAACTTCAGAATTGGCAGTATGGATTAATTCCTTCGCCTGTCCTATTGGACGAATATTATTACTACTACTTAAAACGTTACCATGGCAACGTATATAATAATAACGTAATCGCTCAAAACCAAAAATGTGCCCGATTTTGAAACATTCTTCATTGGTGATCTGCTTCTATTGGTCTTAGCGTGATTATATATAGCCTATAGCCTTCCTCGATAAATGAGCTATCTAAAACCGAAAGACTTTCTCAAATCGGACTGGTAGTTCCGGAGATCATAGCGTTCAACCAAACAAACAAACAAACAAACAAACAAACAAACAAACAAACAAACTCTTCAGCTTTATATATTAGTATAGATTCTTTTAGGAGCGCTTATTCCATTGAACATATCTGCCTCATTATTTAGTATTCTTTCTAGATTCATCAGGAAAGTTGCTGATGATCTATCATTATCAAATAACACAGCATCATAGCTTTTCCCGCACAGGGTTCTGTCGAGATGATGTGACAATACTTATTCTGGCAACTACTTCTCATACTATCAACGATTCTCATTCGATATTGTTCTTGGCACACTCCGTCATTAAGTGATCATCAATTATATACACCGCTGTTAGGAGATTCCGCTTTCCTTATTAAGTATGCAAAACTTCTCGATGGATAGTACCCCGAATAGAGTCTTATTGCTACCCTAACATATTTTAAATTACACTAGCGGGCACAACGGACGTTGTTCCGCTCTCATAATAAAAAAAAAACTTGACAAATTATATATCTAAACCTTCCTCATGTGATCCATTTATCTACCGGTAAAAACCGCATGAAAATCCGTTAAGTTCTTTTTGAGTTTATCTCAATCAGACAGAGAGACGTGACAGAGGACTTTGTTTTATAATACGTAGTGATACCTTTTTCTTTCCTCCTTTGACAGAAACGTACCTAATAAAAAAATATAACGGATTTTAAAGCGAGTTACTGTCGAGTTTTTACAGTACGGGCTACGTATAGCTTTTTATTCAATATCCACGTTGCGCTCGGCTTTGTTTTCGATCGGACGTTTCAATTAGTCGTATCCAACCACACGATGACATACAGACATGTACTGTATGCTTTGTATATACATATCTAATATCCACAGTTCTTGTTATACGATTTGAAAGAGATATGATATGGAATTCCTTTTCATGATATTCTGGCGTTCAAATTAACAGGGACGTATTTGCTATCTTTTGGAATATTGGCTTTTATATAAGACTAGTTGTACCCGCGACTTCGTCCACTTGGGACCTTACTTAAGCAACAGTTATTAATAATATTATCTGATTGTATTAAGTCCATTTACTTATCCACTTTTCTCTCGTATTTAAGTCGCGTCGTCATTAAAATTACAATAACTTTTGATATAATGAACGGACTTTAATAAAACAACGACTAAGTTACTCTCGATATGTTTAATGATTTTCTTGGTGTACTATCGTGAATGCAGTATTTTAGTAGTGATGCGTGAACAAACAAACAGATAGACAGACAATTCTAAAAATAGTTGAAATGTATTTTATTATTGAAATATGAAACTAGACGTAACTATTATGAAGAATACGATCCCTCTGATTATAGCCTCTTTTCTTTTTACTTTTATTTTTGTCACCCAATCTTCTACATTATTACCGCTATAGTCGAGTAGATAATAATATTGCAAATGTTTTACGATAACTTCAATAGTCTTCTACCAAGATGGTGGCCGCCTTGTTTAGAATTTTCCAGGGAGTTGTTGTAACATCTCAGAATTCATATGCCGTAGTATTAATTTCCATCTATTTCATTTGTAAATAATAACCGAATTATATTACGTAAAATGGCACCAATACTACAAAATATACAGTCAAGTAACACAAGATTATGAATAAACCATAAGTCATTATATTACAGACAAAGATCCTACCAAAAACTCCAGGTTTATTGTCTTGTAGATTTATTTTATTCTGTAACTCCTTGTATTTACTTCGATGTGCATAACAGAACTATAATAGTTTACACCGTGGCCCGCTTATATGTATGTTAAAAATGAGGTGAAATTCTCTAGCACACGATTACAATTCGCGTTTGGGAAGCGGCAAACTTTAAATACAGACGGATAACCAACCTCCCCTCCCCCTTCCCCCTTCCACTAACCCTCCCCCACAAGGGTGGTAACGCACTTGCGACTCTTCTGATCTTGCAAGTGTCTATAGACGGTGGTCACTTAACATCAGGTGACCCACCTGAAAAAACAATATTAAAAAGAACAAGCAAATATTTACTAGCACGATTAGTGTTAAAATTTAAAGTTACTTATGAACAAATGTTACATTAACACTTTTACCAAATCGTCGAATTGCTCACCCGAGTATTGCGTGGGTGTACGCCGAGCGGTATTGTGTGGTTGTATTTATAGAACACAAACCCTACGCATGACAATACTGAGAAAGGTTCCTAGGGACACCGTAACTGGTGAATATTTTTGTCGGTTTTGTCGTAACAAAAGTTCGATGGCCCCCTAAAGTATGCGAAGATTGGAACGGCAACGTTATATATTTTCCATTGACGTCACAATTCGTGCAAAAAACAAGCGTGTTAAATACGTAAAATAATATAAAATAATTTATTTAATAAAATAATTACGTAATGGTTTTAATAATAATAATATATATATATATAATAAATAATGTAATAATTTTATGGTGGTAGAGCCACGCTGAAACTATTATTGGTTTCAGTATGAATGGGTCGGCTCGCCCGGGGTAGTACCACCCTCTCATAAAAAACCGACGTGAAGTAACAGTGCTTGCATTGTTGCGTTTCGTTCGGTTAGTGAGAGCGCCGGAGACCCACCTCCCCTCCTCTCTCCTCTCCCTTTCCCTCCCCTAACCCTTCCCTCCAAAAGATGGCAACGCACTTGCGACTCCTATGGTATTGTTAGTGTCCATGGCCGGTGAAGCTGTTAAGACCTTGCTGGGTCAATAGCGTAGTCAGTTCGCTAAGAAAAAAAAAAAAAAAAAAAAAAATGCGTTTTTAGTAATAAAAGGAAAACCAATAGAAAATGATGTGTACTGTATAGTCACGGGATCTCCGTCAAGAACGAATAACTTAAATTAAGGAATCAAATCAAAAAGTTTCATTTAATATTTTAGAAAAAGTATGCATTTATTAAAAACTAGCTGCACGCTGCTAGCTTCGCACGCGTTTTTTTTTAATCGTATTAAATAATTATAAAATTGTGAGACCATATATAATTACAGGAATGCTCCATGTAAAGGAGGAGAGAGAGAGGAGAAAGTGCCACGAAGATCGGTCCAACCGTTTTGGAGATAGCATTACAGACGAAACTGCGGTTAATAGCTAGTCTAATTTAGAGTAGCCTAAGTAACCCGCTGTAATTTCAGCTATCTATCAATGAAATTCCCGTCAAAATCGGTCCAGCCGTTTTGGAGATTACCCGGAACAAACAGAAAGACAGACCAACAAAAATTTTAAAAATTACATTTTTGTTATCAGTAGCGTGTATACTTTCGTACCCAATCAGTAAAAAGAATATATTTTGATATTACATACAGATACCTTTTTATTATATGTATAGATATATACTAGCTGTGTTCCCGCGATACTCCAATTATAAACACGGTAATTAATAAAATCATGGAATTGTATTGTGAACGATTTTGTTCTCTGAGATGCAGCGTGGCACTACAATATACGACTTATTTTTATTTCATTCATGTTTTAAGGATTGTTTGTTTTAGGGATGTCAATCGATAACAAGTATCCCCTTACCATCATACCATCACCTAATCTTACATTAAATAACATAAAAATAAAGATGAATAAAAATGATTATCAATTTAATTTCCACGCATTTCTATTGTGGTTATACAATCGACAACGGGCAATGTTCATCAGCTTACATTTCGATACTTTCACGCATACATAACTTCGTATACAACAGAAAGAGACACACAGACAGAGAGAAAATCCCATGAAAATGGCGTAACGCTTTTGCGTTACTGGACGATTTCTTTACTAAATCGAGTCGCTACATTTCAAAATGATTTAAATCCAATTTTAGCCGTTCCTAATATTTTACGTTATTTTTAATCATCATATGTACATGTAAAATATATCATTAAAAAATAAACTTATGGACGGCAAATTTTGAACTTCATTCTCGGTGTATAAAAAATGGAAATCTTAAAATGTTTTTACATGTCATATTAACGATTAAAATTACTTATATCGTGTTAATGACTGCGTCCGGTACCGCTGTGACATACCCGAGAGGCGAGACTACAACGCCACCCGGGGAACCACTATTGGCCTGCGATGCCGCGCTATTGACTTTATCGGTGGTGTTACTAATGACCTCGAACGCTATTGGTCGGCTATTCGTTATTCACCCTGGTGTGAGACTACATTGGTGGGAGCTCGGCATATAAAGGGCAAGATGTCGCTGATCTGCACGCACTCCTATGTGGAAGTTACTGTAAGGCGAAGCTCTGCCCGGATAAATAGTTACAGTGCCTTCAGAGTGTTTATTGGTGTTCCTGACTGACTGGCTGATTATACGTATTGTGTAACACTCGTTTAGAAATATACCGACACAATCATTCTAACGTAATATTAAGGAAGGTTAAAATTCACTTGTAGATAACAATCAAAATTAATTATGTAAAATTCTACAGACATTACAAAATACACAGTATTTGCATTCGTATGTAATGCAAATTCCCATCAAGGAATCCTCATAACGTTTATTTATTTTAGTTTTGGCAACCAGTCTTCTAGTAGACTATTACTGCCATTGTCAAGTGAGTATCGATATTACAAGTTTTGATATTTCAATGAACTAACAAGATGGCGGCCATCTTGTTAGAACTTTCCAGGTAATTTTTGTGGCAAGTCAGAATCCATGCTCCGTGCTATTATTTCCTATCCACTTCAATTGTGTACAATAACCGAACTATATTACGTAAAATACTACCAATATTACAAAATATAGAGCCAATTAACACAATATTATGAATAAAATTTTAAATCCACAATATTTTTGGGTCGGCTCGTCCGGGGTAGTACCACCCTCTCATAGAAAACCGACGTGAAGTAACAGTGCTTGCATTTTTGCGTTTCGTTCGGTCAGTGAGAGCGCCGGAGGCCCACCTCCCCTCCCCTCTCCTCCTCTCCCTCTCTTACCCCTAATCCCTTCCTCCCAAAGGGGGGCAACGCACTTGCGACTCCTCTGGTGTTGTTAGTGTCCATGGACGGTGGTGATCACTTAACAGCAGGTGACCCACCTGTTCGTTTGCCACTTATGACATAAATTAAAAAAAAAAAGTGACATCCCAAGATTTCGCCAAAACTCCCCAAATGAAAGTAGTATGTAAAATTATATTCAAAGTCTTCTGTTTCAACATTATATAATAATACTGGCCAGAAGCAAATAAGAAAATATTTTCGGCTATTCTCCTCTTTTTTGCATACCTCTGAAGATGTCCATGAGTTTATATATCAAATTATGGGAATAAAACTAGAGTCGTATTATATTTTTTCAACAAATGTATTACTAAGTACCTTGAGAAATATAAAGCACGTTATTGTACAACATTACACAATATAGAGCTAAATAATAAAAGATTGTGGATAAAATGGCATTCCAAGATACCGCCACAAAACTCAGTAGTAGTAGTAATAATATTCGTCCAATAGGACAGGCGAAGGAATTAATCCATACTGCCAATTCTGAAGTGGTCAATATAGGTAGTTCTTATGTATCCTTTAACCAATTTTCTTCCGTGTCCAAGTTAATATAAAGGCATAAGCGCCAAATCTTCTATATAATATTTCGTACATATTCTTGTATCCATCTTTTTTATCTTAATCTCCTTGTTAATAGTAGCATACTTTACTGTGTAGGGGGTTATTATTGTTGTTCTCGTATCCCTGATGTGCGAGTGTAGGGTGGAGAAAATAATACTCCAAAATATACCACTAATATTTATTATTTATTGCTTTGTAAAAGTAGACATGGGTTAGCGACGGAGGCTCTACAACGACTGACTCGAGTGGGGGATGTAGCTTTTTAATACAAAGATCGTTGTCAGCATTACCACTACAGTACCATCTTCTTTGTCTGAATTATTTCGTTTCTCTCACCCAGAGTGTTTGTTAATTTCCATTGTCGAGTAGTTAATTCCATGTTGCAACAAGATGGTGGCTCTCTTGTTAGAACCCTCCAGGGATTTTTTGTGGCATCTCAGAATTCATGGTCCGTGGTATTATTTTCCATTCACTTCACTTATGCACAATAAACGAACTGTACATAAAACACCACCAATTTTACAAAATATATAGTCAAGTAACACAAGATTATGAATAAAATATAAAATCCACTACATGACAGACCAAAATCCCAACAAAAAGTCGACGATCGTACAATTAAAAACCATTAGCATATTTTTTAAAGACGTTTGTAACTATGGCACTGACATGAGTATTTATTCAGCCAACGTAAAATATATCATAGAGATGGAATTAGTAAAAACATTAAGACCGAATAGTAATAGTTATGTGCCGGTCTAAATTGAAGTATTATTGATCTGCAGGGATTACGTCTCTCTCGGGTTTTGAACGCCGATTGGATCTGCAGTGCGGCAACTATCTCCTACTAACGTATTGTTAATATCAATTTAAAATCTTAAATAGAAGTTTGTATATATCTATACTAATATTACTAGCCGACCCGTGCCCACTTCGTTGGGTGGTAATAGGCATTATCAAGCTACAACTTTTTTCTAGAACTCAATCATATATCTCTCATCGTTAAGGCAGCGTTCGTAAGAAAAGTTTTTGTTCGACCATTTTTTATCCGTATATCTCACTCCCCAGATATAACCACCTACAACCTCACAAACTTTACCCCTTTATGATATTAGTATAGATAATTTAATTAGTTAATAGCTTCTGCCCGCGACTTCGTACGCGTGGAATGGTTATTTTGGGCTAAGACGCAGCGGAAACTTTGAAAAGGAAAAATACCCCGATTTTGCAACATGTTTTATTGTTGCTCCGCTCCTATGGGTCTTAGCCTGATGATATATAGCCTGTAAATCTATAAGCCTTCCCCGATAAATAAGCTATATAACACTGAAAGAATTTTCCAAATCGGACCAGTAGTTCCTGAGATTACCCCCTACAACATCACAACGTCACAAACTCACAAACTTTATTACCTCTTTATAATATTAATATAGATATAGAGGTAAAATTTATGAGGTTGTAGGGGGTAATCTCAGGAACTAATGGTTAGATTTGAAAAAATATTGTATTCAGTGTTTGAGAGCTCATTTATCGAGGAAGGCTATAAGCACCTTCATCACGCTAAGACCAATAGGAGTGGCTCACCAATGAAGAATGTTTCAAAATCGGAATTGCGTGTTATGCGTGTTAGTTAGCCCAAAGTAAATATTCCACGCGAACGAAGTCGCGGGCAGAAGCTGGTTATCTATATACATATAATGAAAATACAGTTCTTTTGAGGCATAGGACTATGATCATTTAACGTAAACTCTTTAGTTGAAGGCTTTTTAGTTTTTTAAGTTTCGATTAATGCATTCTCATATTCTTAATGCCCAACGAAGCGGGAAGATGTTAACTACTTATAAACATCTTTCGGGACGCTGTAAATTCCACTAATCCACTAGTTTCAGCGCCAAGTCTTTCACAATTCAGGCTGTCCGACTATGGAATGCTCTACCGATTTATATAAGATGGGCGCAGACGATGGGCATTTTTAGAAACTCTGTCAAAAAACGCTATTTATCTATTTAAAACTCGCTTATGTGTATATATTTACCAATCTATACATCTATATATATATTACAGTTACGTGCCACTATCTTAGGTGGGATTAACTATATATACTATATATATATATATATACTACCCCTGATACTACTCCATTGAAAAATCCATCCAAAGGTTGCCTGGAAGAAATTGCTAATAGCAATAAAGCCGAATGTACCGTTAACAAAACGTGAAATGTTTTTTGAAATGTGTATATATACATGTAATTGGGTTACAATAAAGTTTGAATAAATAACAAAAATAAATAAATAAATTGAATTTTATGAAATGAAAATGTGTAAAGACAAAGGAGATAGCTATGAAGATATATATAGGTTTTAGGCTGTGAGAGACTGAGATAGAAAGCGTTTCTATATACTTTCCTAACCACTCGTCTCCTGTTTATGTGAAGTTCGTAGCGGTCTGCGTCCCTACTATTCTACCATCGTATACGGGCCCATACGCGGATTCTGCAAACCATGGAGACTAGACTCCATGCTGTACACTATATTCTTAATGTACTTGAAATATATATAAGGAAAGAGAGAGAGAAAGAAACGTTGAAAAGTGTTATTTTTTTTTAAATAATCAGAATTATAAGTTTCACTTCTACGGCGAGTGAACAGTACGGTAATAGGTGGTAGAGCCATGCTGAAGCTATTGCTGGTTTCAGCATAAATGGGTCGACTTGTCCGGGGAAGTACCACCCTCTCACAGAAAACCGACGTGAAGTAACATTGCTTGCATTGTTGCGTTTCGATCGGTCAGTGAGAGCACCGGAGGACCACTTCCCCCGTCCTACTCACTTTCCCAACCCCTCTCCCCCCAAACACAAGCTGGCAACGCACTGGCGACTCCCCAGGGGTTTGCTAGTGTCTATAAAAGTCAGTGATCACTTACCATCAGGTGACACGCCTGTTCGTTTACCCCCTATAATATACAAAAAGAACACTCGATTATTTATCTCATCTGTTACATATTGGTGTCTGTGATATCGGAAAACTACAACATCGTTTGATCGATCGCTATGTAAGTTGATATAAGTTCTTTTCTTCAGTAAAGTTCTGAGATCAGTTGGAATTCAAAGTGAACTCACAGTACTTCAGATATGATATTATAAGCACATTAACTTCGTTACAGTTCAACCAATTGGTATGTGAATTGGTGTGTGAATATTTAAACACAGTACAGTAACAATAAATCCATATATATGAATAAGCAATGGGGAAACGGTCGAGAATATACGAGTATACTTCCTCTGTTTCTCAAGCGATTTTCTTCATTTTTTTAAGTCAATACTTCATTAGGCTCGGTGAGCGTTTTTTTTTCTCGAACTGACTACGCTATTGACGTTTTAAGGCCTTTACAGCTTCACCGGACTACTAAGCCAAGCGCTTAAGGCACTCAGCCGATTTTAATCAGGCAACTAGCGCAAGGGTGCGCGGCACATCTCGGCTTGGACTGTTGCCGAAAACCCGGATCTGACCTAGCTAAACTATGCTAAGCTATTTATACATACATCATACAATTGAAATTGCACGATTCACAAAGTTATACGCGTATATCGGATGTGACTCGGTGAGCGTTGGGCAGGAGGTAAATTTATTGTTTCTCGTCATGACATGACATACCGGCCGTATTGCGCTTACACGGCTTGTATCAGACGTTGCTAACGCGTTGTATAGGGGCCTGTGTACATGTAATATTGACATTTTGCAGCTCATACGTTTGATTGATTAGTAAACTTTATAAAAATGTATATAAATATTGCTACGAATAGATACGAATTCCACAATAATATTAATAATTTCAATAAACAAATTCTGAAATTTAAATATTGCATTCACCCTAATTAATATGAAAATTCTAAATAATACCTGTTTCATTGATTTGCGTTTTCACCTTTGTTTTTTGTTTATGTCATAGCAGGCAAACGAACACGTGGGTCACCTGATGTTAAGTGATCACCACCGTCCATAGACACTAACAACACCAGAGGAGTCGAAACTGCGTTGCCAGCCTGTGTTTGGGGGAATGGGAAGGAGGGTAGAGGAGTGGGGAGAGGAAGGGAGGTAGGCCACCAGCGTTCTCACTGACTGAACGAAACGCAACAATGCAAGCACTGTTACTTCACGTCGGTTTTCTATGAGAGAGTGGTACTACCCCGGGCGAGCCGAACCATTCATGCTGAAACCAGTAATAGCTACAACATGGCTCTACCACCTACTAACTTCGCCTCACTTGTCGGTAGTCCCTATGACTGTCTCGAATTTAAAATTGGGTTCTGCAGACATGTAATAAAGAAAAGAAGCAGTGTCCATTACAGAACGAGTTCAACGTGCCCCTTTAGACTAAATTAACTTTTTTTTAAATTTGTAGCTTGACGAGTTTTGTTGTTATCAATAAAAAAATTAAAAAAAAATTATTAATAAAAACATACAGATTTGTGGTCAAGACTCTATTGTAAAATACCTCAAAATGCCTTTTACAATTAAATATTTTACTATGAATTTAATTTATGAAACTGAGTTTAAAAGTGGACTGACACAAAGGAACGCATACTCGACCGGAAGATAGCCACGAACGGGGTCGCTCCATTTAAAGTCAAGAGTTATAATTAACAAGTAGACTTGTTTTAGTAGTGTATGATTTAAATGCTTTTAGTATAACATTGTATAAAAGTAAATAATGTTCTCTAATTCTCAAATATATAATTGTATGTAATGTAATTTAATATCAACAAGGTTTGTGATACAAAGTAAGCGTTACTGTTCAGTGGGTGGAGTTTGATCCCAGCATATGACTGCCTTTTTTGTGGTGAAAATAATTGGTCGTTCTGTAGCTAGATGTTAAATATCTCCATATGTTTTTTTTTATGTCATAAGTGGCAAACGAACAGGTGGGTCACCTGCTGTTAAGTGATCACCACCGTCCACGGACACCAACAACACCAGAGGAATCGCAAGTGCGTTGCCCTTTGGGGGAAAGGGATTAGGGGAGGGAGAGGGAGAGGAGGAGAGGGGAGGGGAGGTGGGCCTCCGACGCTCTCACTGACCGAACGAAACGCAAAAATGCAAGCACTGTTACTTCACGTCGGTTTTCTATGAGAGAGCGGTACTACCTCGGACGAGCCGACCCATTCATGCTAAAACCAGTAATAGTTTCAGCGTGGCTCACCCCCATTTATATGTTTATCGAATATTTAAGAAACACGATAGAAACTATGCTTACCTTATATAATTAAATGGTACTATGTGAGAAATTCTGACATCTTATTTATTTATATATACTTATAGGTATCCAGGAATCGAAATTTGACCATAATACACTTACACACAACGTTCATACACGTACACATGTAACACACTTAAGTATTAATACACTTCCATATATATGCATATATTTATTTATCCTATAACATGGGGTCCTTCAAGCGTAACGTGAAGAGACATTTATGTATACCGGCATGACAGGCACAGTGCAGTCATTTTGCCGTGCAACAATAAAAAAAATCTTTTTTAAACTGTTCCTACCAAATACTGTTTAAAGGAGGGTTATCAAAAGAAACGAAACTGTCAGAAATTATCATAATATCTAACAATAATTTGAATTATTATAACAACAAACGATTATGAGAGGCAAAAAGTTAGAGCACCGTTCAATGGAACAACTGTACTGAAACAAACAAAACTGTCAGTAACAATAGGAGGCTCAGTTCATTAATTTTCCAGTTATGTTCGCGCGCCTATAGAGCTATTCGCGCATTCAATACAAACTATTGTTTCTTGATACTATCGCTGTATTTGTTTTTCACTTGACAGGTCAGATAGAGGCTATGTTTTTTGAGTGGTCTTGTGGGTTTAATAGATTTAGCCTATGAAGTGTCATAGGAGTCCTTATTTTATGCATATATTTGTTGTAGCATGTTCTAAATACTTTATAGGTTTTCTTTTTTTTCAAACTTTTTTGTTTCGCACAGAGTTCAATTGCAATTGGCAATATAAAGGAGAGAGGAGTGTTCGCAATTTGATACAATTCACTATTCAGTCCCTTGACGTGTTGATGAGCATAATATTAAAGTCACCAATATTTGTTAGTCCAGATATACAAGTCAGTGAGTCGTGGTAGTTTCAAGGTCTGTTCAATGTCTTAAGATTAGCGATCACATGCTTAGCAAAATTATCGAACGATCTGATTGCAGACTCCTTCTCCACCAAGTCCAAAATATCGAATGGACATGTACGAAGATTATCGCAAAGCAATATGTGATCTAGTCTCGTCGTGCTAAACCTGGGACAATCTTGAAGCAAGTGTTCAAAGTTTTGTACAGATGAGTTTTCGCAGGAGCAGGTGTCGTCGTCAATAATCTTAAAGCGATTAAGATATTGCTTACAATACCCATGTCCAGTTAATATTTGTGTCATATGAAATGAAAGTCCAATACATGTACGTAATTTTGTAATATCCTCCAATTTTGGTAGACGCGTAATAGTGTATCTACCCTGAGGAAAGTTTTCATACCTAACCTGCCAAACCCTGTGATGCTCAGCGCGAATTTCGCGCTTGACGTAACTCATCGGGAAGAATGCATAGCTAGGCGCAGAATATAGAGCCGCAACGTGTTTTGATGCGGCGTCAGCTGCCTCGTTTCCAATAGAACCGGCGTGATTTCTGATCCATGTCAGGTGTACAAAGTAAGGCATGCGGTTGTTAATGAGTTTATGTGATTTGGAAACCAGAGGGTGTGTATTGCTTCGATCACGCAAAGCTCATATGGCCGCCTGCGAATCAGAATATATGGAAAGATGTAAATGCGGATGATTAGAGTTAGCCCAAGAAAACAGGCTTTGTATATAGCAAAGAGTTCGGTCTGAAAAACTGAACATGAGTTATTCAATTTATATTTATTGATAGAAATTTGTTGGATCCCCATATACGAGTACTTTATAGGTTTAATTAAGTATTTAACCACAATCTCATGTGAAGTTACATGACGATTAATTTGAAGGTAATAAAAACGCTAATACTAGAATGGCTGGTTCTCATGTGCAGTTGCTGGAACAGACTCACAAGTGCTTAGCGATAGGTTTGTGCCTGATAGCTAGCTCAGCGGGCTTCGAAAACGATCTATACTACCATGCTATACCATGTTTCATCACAATGTTTTCGGTCACAGAATACTCTGGCTCAGATTATTAGCTGGATGCATTGGAATTTCTTAACTAAACCCTCAGTTCGATTTATGTTACCTATTCTTAATCGAATGTAAGAGTATAACTTTCCCATTTAATTTTGGATATTTCTGCGCGATTGTTTCCTTCAGGCGGTTCAATTGCTGACACTAGAAGCCAAAATTAAAAGTATTAGATTGAGCTCATAATAGATACAATCTCTGTCGATTCCCACTACAAACTCACGGCAAAACTTTCCTGGCTTCAACACAATTCGACTATGATCCTTTTTGTTTGACGTTGTCGTAATTTTTATTACTTTTAGTCACTGCTCACAATCCGCTTCAAAAATGGGTTGATTTTGTTGCACTTCCGCAGAAATTTGCAGTTAAAAATTTGATGAATGAGGTTTTATTCTGTTAACTCGTATATTAACTTGATTTAAATGATTCCAAACAGTTTTTATGCAAAATTAGGTCGCCTGTAACTTTTTTTATATCATACGATGCAACCGTACAGGTGGGTGACCTGATGATAAATGATCTCCACCGTCTATAGACACTTGCAAGACCAAGGGAGTCGCACGTGCGTTGCCAGGAGGAGGAGACAGACGGGGAGTGGGTATCCGGTGCTCTCACAGACCGAAAGAAACGCAACAATGCAAGCGCTGGTACTTCACGTCAGTGCTTCTGTGGGTTTGGTGATACTACCCGGTCGAGCCGGCCCATTCATGTTGTAACCAGTAATAGATCCAGCGTGGGTCTACCACTTATATCTATCTGACTCGACATAGTCCATGATTTTATCGACTTGTTGAACAATATACCTTTCAGAGCGTTGTGCATTTTTGATATCGAAATTATCACAACGAAATCGAAGAAAGAGAAACTGCGAGTGATCAGTTACTCTCTAAGGACCATTGATATTGTTCACATTTTCAGCCATACTGCTTGCGTTCTTTCTTTTATCAAAGAAAAACTGTAAAATATGGTGTATTATCTTTTTGCTGGCATATATTATGTTAAAACATTTATATATTTTTTACGATATTAAACTAATATGACAAGATTATCAGAAAAGTTTTTAGTACTGAATATTATCTTTTTAACACCATTCAATGTAACCCGATCGCACTTATAAAACGCGAGGTACTGATTGCTAAATCCATCTGGAATTGGAATTCCATCCATTGGAAAACAATGAATCTCTTTTACTACACCTTATATAATATTTAATTTAAATATAGCTCCTGGAACGTAGAAATAAATCAAGTATAAAAAATTGTGTTACTTACCAATACCCAACTGGAAAACTCGATACTTAGTGATAAAAGTTTCTAAGGAATTTTGCTGTCGAATTTGGGTCGGGCGAACGAATAAATTTATTGTACTAAAAACTTCAATTAATTATCCAAGGATGTAATCTATCTATATATAAAATGAAAATACAGTGTTTCAAGCTCAATTACACCAAAACTTGGATAGGAGGAGGTGATTTTTGGTGGGAGAAAAACTTATGGGTTCGCGTTCGTATATTTTGTATGATTTCGTACAAATTATATGTTTGATTAATTATGTATGTATGTATCTATACTAATATAATAAAGAGGTAAAGTTTGCGAGTTTGTGACGAATTCGCGGGTAGAGGCTAGTGTATATAATTATTGTTCGGACTGCCAGTAGATGTGAAAATCAGACTAATGTAAATAATTTCAAGTTACAAATTACGAAATTTAAATAATTCGGACTGTCATTGATTTGTAAATTAAAATAACAGTTATTCCATTCCTTTGAGTCTCCACTTCTGTCGCCAATCCTTATGACTGTTCCGCCTTTTTTAATGGCCAAAACAACCGAAGGGAATTGAGTTAATCTTCCTTTATATATATATAATAATTATTCTGTCCGTGTATATATGACTGAACTCCTCCTAAACGGTGGGACAGATTTTGATGATTTATTTTATGTGTGTTCGCTTGTATGTGGCGCTGCGATTGACTTTTAGGATTTTTTTATTATCAAGGTATGGTCACGCCCGCCGGGCCAGTTGTTAATACTATAAAACTAAAATAATTTGAACATAGTTTTCATAATTCTAACATCACTATGTCTACTTAAAGTTTGTAGCGAAACTTTTTCTTTATTTATATTAAACTCGAGTAAGTTTCCGAAGTCCTAACATCCACTTCGCGACTAAGTGACATTTTCTTTACAAAGTTTCGCAACATGTGTAACGTCCTCGAAGTCGCTTACAAATAGAGTATATTTTCGAAGTGAGGTGGTGAATATGTCGCTCTAAGTAAGAGTAAACATGATAGAGATGGGCAACGTCGGTGACACCAGTTTCGTGACATTAGAAAGTTCACTCAATGTTTACTTTTCTAGTCTTAAATACTGGTTGTAATAAATCCAGTGGGGCATCAACTTTTAAACAGGACCGATATCAAAATATCTTGGAATCTTATTACTGCTGGATTATCTTGTGTTCTCCATGACGTATGTCCTAGGAGACACAAATAGCTGGGAATATTTTATTACAAACCTCTTGTTAATAAAAAAATGTAGATTTCGGTTAAATATACAGGACATTTTGGATACGTCTGTGTGTCTGAAGGTCAGAGGTCTGGTTTTAATGATACGGCGGTAGTTCCACTCCCGAATAAAGTTCAGAAATGGAACAAAAAATAAATAAAAACTATTGTCTAAATAACGTTGTGTTGTTTTGTGAAGTATTTTAATAAAAATACCTCGCAAATGAAAAGATTTTTAAAGTGAAATCTTCTTTAGCTACGTTATGCAATTTTAATAGGGGGAAAACTTATGAGTTTGTGTTACCGATGACCTTGACACGCTCGTGACTAGTTACACCAAGTAGTTCCTTTTTTTCACTCAGTTTATAATTATCTTTTTCTATATGTGTACTCTATCCAAGTTTTACTATACCGGGTGCTAGGTTAGACACTGGCAATATTTTTACAGGACAATCATTGGTCGTTTCTGGTTTTGAATCAATTACAAAAATTGGTGGTTAAATATTTGACCTATTTATCTCCAGAAACATAAATCTGGTATACACTCAACATCAGATGATTTACGCAAAAAACGAACTGTAATAAATACGGAAGCGAATGAATCATGCCCTACCGCACACTCTGGGCTGCGTCCCTCACGTCAACCTGCACCCCGCTTGCTTTTGTTGGACCCTGTGGCTTTTTTTTCTCGAACTGACTACGCTATTGACCTAGCAAGGTCTTAACAGCTTCACCGTACTACTCCGAACTACTTCGATCGTGTGGTATTCCAACGATACGTAAAGAGAAACCTTGAAAAGCGCCCCTTTAAAACTGTTAAATGAATCCAGGCGTGATTTTTTAAGTTTCAAAGTTTTATTTATTTATTTTATTGTAGCACGGCAAAATGATTGCACTGTGCCTGATGGTAAGCACAGTACAATCCAAAAACAATGGCGACCACTCGATAGACTCACTATTCATCGCCGCTACTATGCCGGCCTACGTAAGTGTCTTTTCACGTTTCGCTTGAAGGACCCCATGTCATGGGAAGCAGAAAGCACACTGGCCTGGAGATTGTTGCACAGCCTCACGATACGGCAAAGATAAGACATTGCGAAAATTATCCTTTCTATACTTTTAAAAGTTTTAGAACAAACTTTAGCTAAGGTTATCTTTCTTGTTTATTACTATTTGTTTTGATATTTTTATTTTATATGTTAAATGTGACCATGGAGTGTCATATCCTGGAATACTGCGACGGTTTAACCTTTCAACTAGTATATTACGGTAATATATAAAACAAGTTATAGAGTTAAAAGTAAATTAAGTCGACACCAAATAAACATCAGTACATTCTCTTACAATATTAATCTTCTTATATCGGCGCGTTGGTCTGTGAGAACCGATTCCTTTGTTTTTTACTGCAAAAGGCTTACGATTTATGCTTCTCAGTAGCTGCATGGTACCTATTTCAAATGAGTATAGCATGAACGTTCGACCATACATTACAGTACACAGCGCAGATCGGTCGGCAGACAGAGGCGCAGGTATAAGGTAGGTTATTAAAATAATCCGGCGAGTAGACGCAGTGCTAGTCGGCGTCTCGTGCTCCCCGGCCAAAAGGAATGAGAAGGCACCATTTAAAGTTTTAGTCCATGTAAATCTGACATAACCCGCCCTGAGCCGCCCAGTTTGGATGAGTATTCGTAGGGATTACCCCGTTTAAAAAAGAAGGTTTAATCAAATAATCCGTAATATAACTGCAATAGTGGAATTTAGTAACGCCATGCCCGAAGCCTGTCACTATTTGTTAATACTATGAATTATGGATTAAAAAAAAAAATTATTTGACACAGAACACTGTGTCACTAACAAGTGTAACCTAAGTACGAACATCTCTAAAGTGCAGGGTAAAGAGCATATTTGTATATATACTCGAGTAAAATGCATTAGTTGGAACTAAGTGCGTTGTGGATGACATGAAAATTTTACGACTACTCGTGTTATTCTTAAAGTTGAGAGTCATAAAATTTTTGCATAGAAACGATGATCGAGAGAATTATTTTTTTATTGAACTATTCAGTTTTTGTGCTGTCACTTAACATATTGAGATGCTAAAAATTTGAGTTTATATTCGAGAAAATTAAAAAGAATTTAATAATACAAATGTTTAGTTGTAAACTAGAAAAACAATATATATACCACCTACCGGGACTAATTACATATAAGAACTATCTAGATAACCACATAAATAGATAAAAAAATTAAGCCGTTCAAGCTAATTTGTTGGAGAAAAATTATGAAAACACGTAGATTGAAATATCTTTATCTTTACATATAATAACAATGTAAAACTGACGTATCTGTATATTTTCGATTTTCGAGAAAAAAATTATTTTGGTGTCTTGGAATAAGTAATAAAATACATTTCAATCATGTTTAGAAATGTCTTTCAGTCTGTCTGTTTGTGTGAACACGCATCACTGCTAAAATATTGGGTTCACAATAAATCGTAAAGCATCATATCCTTTGTTTCATTATAATCGTTTTTTTTTTTCTAGCTGACTACGCTATTGACCAAGCAAGGTCTTAACAGCTTCACTGGACTACTAAGGCGAGCGCTTAAGGCACTCAGCCGATTTTACTTTGACAACTAGCTCAAGGGTGCGCGGCACACCTCGGCTTTGGCTGTTGCCTGATACATGCAATTCGCGACCTATCTGAACTAATCTAAGCTAAGCTAACTATTCATACATATATGAATTGTTGAAACATATATGTGTACCAAGCATACATACCTCAACAACCCTTATATATATTTCGTATCGGATAATATTCTAAACTATTTCAGTTTGATAAGGGGAAAAAATAAAACCCTTCCACCTGCATGTGTAAGCGTGTATGCGTGCACGTGTGTGGAGGTGATATGTGTAATGTTGTCGCAGTGATGTAAGATTTTGTGTCACTGTATCGCGCTAGCAGGGTACTCAAGGGCTCCACGCCGAGGGAACGGACCTATTTTTAATCGATCCACTCTGTCAAAAGTTATTGTAGTTTTAATGACGACGCGGCGTAAGTACGAGAGACAAGTAGACAAGTAAATGGACTTAATACATTCAGATGACTTTATTAATCACTGTTTATTACATAAGTTTCCATACAGACGAAGTCACGGGCACAGCTAGTGTAGAATAAAGAGATTAGTAATAGAGTTCTGAGGTTCATGACTGCCTTCTGAGAATCTAAACTGAATAAAGTATTATTAGTTTTGGTATAAATTTTTTATCAAATCTATACTTGATAGCCACAAGATTTGGGGTGTAAGGGGTGTCGAATAACATCATAAGACTTGAGACACCCAAGCCAACCTCACCTGCACGTGGTGCACCCTGCTGATTAACGAACGTGGCAATGGCGAAAGCGGGGTGGTAGGGTTTTATAGCCTGACTGGGTCACAACCACCATATCTATGGCGAAAAAGCCCGTCATAGTGATTCGCTTCTGTGGGTCGCGTTTCGGGATCAGCCTGTGCATATCCAACTATTCGCAGGCCGGCATGACAGCGGCGACCGGCGATGGGTAGTGTGTCACTCGGTGGTCGCCTTTGTTTTTGGACTGTACTGTGCTTACCATCAGGAAAAGTGCAGTCACAAAAAAAAACAAGAAGTAACATAAATAAATTACTTATTTTCTAACTGGATATTGCATTATGATACATTTCCTAAGTGTTCCATCATTTCAGTTACCAGATAGTCCTACCATATCAAATCAAAGCGTTAAGGAGTTAAACATTACAAACAAGACATTATAATTATGCTATAGTACTGCTACAAATATTTACTGAATATAGATTGTACATTTCATGGCTTTTAGTAAAAAAAAAAGTGTTAAAAATGAATATGTATTTTAATAATACATTTTACATATCAATTGTAATTTTACATTACATAACTTAGATATCCTGGATCTAATAAAAGACAAACATAATTTAAATACTAGAAACAGCAACAAATTGGTCATTTCATGCTTCAGGCTCACTAAGTCCAAAAACAGTTTTTAGGTAATAGTGTTAGGTTTTATAACAAAGTACCAAAACACATTACAGATTTTCCAAATAATGAGTACCATGTCAAGCGAGATTTAATATCTCAAGGCTATTATCATGCTATTATCGTGGATCAATATGTGAATGATTGTGAAGTCTGGAAATGACGCCCCTTGTAGTCTATTGTTATCACCCACCTCCGGTGCCACTGCATCACATTCAAGAGACGAGACTACAACACGATCGGAATATTGATATTAGCGCCACCATATTATAAATATACATTGACACTAGCGCCAACATATTAGAGATACACGTTGATACTAGCGCCACCTTATTAGAGAGACACATTGACACTAGCGCCACCATATTAAAGATACATAAGTAATAATTATTATTATTATATGGATTTTAATAAGACGTAAATAAGAATTGATATCATTATATAGAATTGAATCATTCGTTTGATCATTATGAATAAATAATATATTCTTTGACTTCATAGTTCGGCCTATGAAAGGCAAGATGTCACTGATCTAAATGTCGAAACAGATTAGTAAACACTTTAGAGATATATAAATAAGGATAATTATATAAAATTGTTGTATAGCTTAAATAACATTAATTTGTTCATACTTTATTATTTTTGTGTTACTTAAATTATTTTGCAGGATTATGTGTAAATAGTAATCACTTTGACTTACATAGATCGGCCTTTAAAAGGCAAGATGTCGGTGATATCTACGCATTACTATATACCAAGTATTGTAAGGCGAAGCTCTGGCCAAATAAATAGTGACAGTATCTACGAAGTGTTTATTGGCATTCCTTACTGCATCGACACTATACGTGATTAGTGTAATACTTTTTAAAAAGTCAACCGAAGTGCTGCCGAAGTTAACTACTTATGCTGCCAAATTGTCTATTAACCCGTGCTACATAAGGTATACATTCGTTTTTATGGAGCGTAAACCTTCATGGTTTTAGGGACTCGAGGGGGTTACTAACCCTTCATAAATGTTAATAATAAAAAAACCATAAATTACAAAAAGGTATGATAAATGATTATCTGAAAATAGGAAAGACACCGACAAGTATTATAAAGATAGAATCGTAAAATTTAAGAACAATGAAACACGCTGAAAACGATATTGTGTCCTGCTTTTTTTTGTTGACTGGGGCAGAGCGGGTCGATCATTACGAGTGGTCGAACAGCAATATCGAGGAGCCAATATCGCACTGAGAATGTCTCGTTCAAATCTGAATAATGTTTTATAGAAAATCTTTGTAGTATTCTTTTTAATGAGCGCTTTATTAAAAATACAGAACAAAGTTGACTTGAAATATCATAGACTAGCGACCCGCCCCAGCTTCGCACGGGTGAAATGTATATGTCCACTTTAAAGAAATACTGTTAAAGGCAGTTTTGATCTAAATGACATGTACAACGTATGTAGTGTATTTAATTGGACTAGTGGGCGCCCAGCGGTCGACATTCGACCATAGTTCATTGAATTTTTAAAGTTTGAACTTTATTGGGGTTCTTTTATCAATGGCACCTACTTCAAATATATAATTAGGTAGTTCAAATATCAATATTTTTTATTTAATTCGGTTAATTTAACAATTAAGTTATTTTTCGCTTTTTAGTGCCTTATTCGTTTTTCACATCGAAGGCGGTTTATTTTTTTGTGTAAAAAAATATTTCCCCATTTTTAGTGTTCATAAATATATCTGATTTGTAATGGGTATAATAAATCGGTTCCAATTTCAAGTAAATACGTAGAGACGAAGTGGGTGAAAATCTAATAAACGATATTTCACCTTAGGGGTTGAATATTTTCTTCAAATTTATATAAGATTACTGCTGAATATAACTAATTCAAATAAAAAAGAAAGAATCATTAACACAATTTGCGGATATGTCGATTAACATACATAAAAAAAAATACATACAACCGAACGTAGTAACCTCCTCCTTTTTCGAAGTCGGTTAAAAAATACATACAGTCGAGCATTGCAACCTCCTTCGCAACCTTTTTTGAACTTCTTTATTGACAGATGTCAAAATGTCTTTTTTATTTACATGTGTGTATACGTTGTGTAAAATTGAAGCATTAGTGTGAGTAATGCATATTTTAATTAATTTAATGTACTTCTAATGCATTTTATATAAAATTAATAGGTTTCTGCACTTCTCCTCCATATAAACTTTAACTATGCCAAATTTCACGTTCATCCGTTCGCCCAATTCCGTTAAAAAGGGATACAAACTTTAGACTTCGCATATTAATATATTGATAATGAATAATACTGTATTGTATAAAATAGCTTGGTAAAATGGTTACTGTGGGCTATCCTTTAGAGATAAATATATACCATTTTTTCTCGATCTTTTTAAGATGTACAATTCCGTAGTACATTAATTTGATCTGTCTCGAAAGGTTTAGCCAGCGATTGCGATTTAAACACAAAACATATGTTTGTTACTATACCACGATACAAATGTTTGAATATTTCGGCTTTCCTGTGTTATACATATAGATCTTTCTCTTGAATCACTCTATCTATTGTTAAAAACTGTATTAAATTCCGTTAAATAGTTTAAAACATCCAAGGGAACAGACAGCGGAAGCGACTTAGTTTTATACTATGTAAAAAAGATACATAAATAGGGTTAGATGATTAGTGTAGCTACCGTTGTAAATAAGTATTATTTCCATTATAGAAACGAGTTATGAAGGATTAAATCCTGTATTAGTGCGATCATTAAAGTCGGTGCACGCCTCATACTGTCTAGTTCTATATATTTTATAAACTGCATAACACTTTTAGCCCCGAGCGGGTGAACCTCTTTCGGGAGTATATATTTCAAGTCGCAAACTGGAGAAAATCATAACTTGATAGAAATGAACGTTGCTTTCGTAGATCAAGTAACATTTTGAGTAACTAAACTAGAAATCAGTTACTCTATCGTACTTATAGCAAAGTTAATATCAAAATCAAAAGTACTTTATTCAATTTAGGTCCTTCGAGATGCATATGAACGACAAAATTTCGGAAAACAAGTCATCGAGAAGAACCTGTAAGAAACTCGATCGGGGTTACCTTTTTATTGTACATATTTCCAATAAAAAAAATATGATAGTTACATTCATTTTTGACGAATGCATAGAGAGGGATTTATTTCCAGATATCATCATTGTTTACCCCTAGGACTTTAGTCATGGAAACCATTCTAGATAACGTGCTTAAACTCACGATCAGGCAAATCAGTATAGTGTTTTGACACTTCTGTAAAACCTAACACTATTACTGGTCTTATTGACCCCTCAGTGAGCTGGTACCGTTTACAATTGCAAAAAATCACGAGCTTTGTTCATTCGTAGTGCTTGAGCCACTATTGGTGTACTATTTAAAAAGACCCAGTCCGTTAGTAGTATTCCCGTAAAAGACGAACCCGTACCAAACGCTGCGCGTTGTAAAAGACGTCCGCGACATATTTTTACAGACCCTCCCGATGAAATAACCGCAGTGAACGATCAGTATTAGCCTGTCTCTCTAAACAGTAACCACAGGTCACGCCGCCGTGGTCTGGGGGTAAATTTCGCTCCCGCACACCAGACTAGGCCCCCCTCGGCAGCAGCTTAAGCCTAGGTCCGTTCCCTCGGCGTGGAGCCCTTGAGTACGCTGCTCGCGCGATACAGTGACACAAAATCTTACATCACTGCGATAACATTACACATATCACCTCCACACACGTGCACGCATACACGCTTACACATGCAAGTGGAAGGGTTTTATATTTTTTCCCTTATCAAACTGAAATAGTTTAGAATATTATCCGATACGAAATATATATAAGGGTTGTTGAAGTATGTATGCTTGGTACATATATATGTTTCAACAATTCATATATGTATGAATAGTTAGCTTAGGTTACCTCAGATAGGTCGCGAATTGCATGTATCAGGCAACAGCCAAAGCCGAGATGTGCCGCGCACCCTAGAGCTAGTTGTCAAAATAAAATCGACTGAGTGTTTTAAGCACTCGCCTTAGTAGTCCAGTGAAGCTGTTAAGACCTTGCTTGGTCAATAGCGTAGTCAGTTCGAAAAAAAATAAAAAATAAAAAGAATTACAACTTTAGACACCAGAGCAACGCAGAGATCCAATATTATCCCTCAAGCTTAACAAAGAAGTTCTCTTCACTCAATAATCATATTTTATTTGTCATACAAACAGAAATAATATTAAATTTGTTAATACAAAAAAACACCTCCAGAATTCCATACATTACATTTCAAAAAAATCAAAAGTTACCCAAAAAGAACAAATGAAAAGTCTTTTTTCTTTGTATTTTTAATTTTGGCAACCAATCTGCTAGTAGATTATTACTGCTATCTTCGAACATATAGGTTATTTTACAAGTTTCTTGCAATCATTTACAGTTAACAAGATGGTGGCCGTCTTTTTAGAACTTTCCAGGGAATTTTTGTGTCAAGTCAGAATCCATGCCCCGGGGTATTATATCCCATCGACTACACTTATGCAGAATAAACAAACTACATTACGTAAAACACCACCAATATTAAAAAATATAGATTCAAATAACACAATATTATAAATAAAAAATAAAATTAACTATATTATGGCATCCCAAGATTCCGCCGAAAACTCCCCAAATGAAAGTCGTAAGTAAAATTATATTCAGAATCTTCTGTTTTAAAATTACATAATACTGATATATATGGCCAGTACAAAATGAAAAAAAATATTTCTGTTACTCTATTCCTTTTTGCATACCTCTGAAGACGTCCATAAGTTTATATATAAAATTATTGGAATAAAACGAGATGTAATATCTTTTCTTCAAAAAATTCATCATAAAGTAAAAGTAAAAGCACGTTATTGTATCATCAAAGAAAAAAATTAAAATGGCCGTTAACAGAAAAAAGTATTAATAACGTTGAAGCCACTTAACGAATCTGAATCCGTCGTAACTTTTACAATGGTAAGCGTCTAAGTCAGTAAGTATTCCTTTTGAATTTTTATTACATCAAACGAACGTTACATTATTAACTTTCATAGAAAGTTGTACGTTCGGCGTAGAATATACAAGTTAATTTAAGCTAAACCGTCTCGTCACGTAGGAAACTTGTTATACTTTCAGAACCTTTCGCGATTTCGGAAGCTTAACTAGTTGAACAGAACATAAATTTTATGCAAAAATTATAAAATCACTAGTTATCACCAGCTAGTTTCGTCAATATACGAAGGGAACGATAGTCGGTAGATTACAAATGTGTTAATGACTACGTCCGGTACCGCTATGACCTACCCGAGAGGCGAGACTATAACGCCACCCGGAGAACCACTATTGACCTGCGATACCGCGCTATTGACTTTATTCATTATTCACCCCGGTGTGAGACTACATTGGTGGGAGTTCAGCATATAAAGGGCAAGATGTCGCTGTTCTGCACGCGGATTGCCCTGTTGTCACGCGCACGAGGACGTTCCTTTGTACCGATCTCCGCGTTTTTTTAACCGCTCGTCCTGCGCGACAATGCGCCGAAATAGTGAGTTTCCTTCCCGGCCGGCAACGGCAACGGTGACGGGGAAGAAGAAAAAAGGCCCTTCTAAGGGCCAAACAGATGCCTCGTCTGTAAGACGATCGACCCCATGCTTGCCCACTGACACCGAGATCCCGCACACACCGACTACCCCTGCTATCCCTCAGGAAACGCTGCTGACATCGCCTCTCTCTCAGACAGCTCGGGCGAGACTTTAACCGGATTACTTGTGCTCCCAGAAATCCCCGTAGAACAAAGGAAGCATCTCGAGCCGCGCATAGCAGCCGTGCGCTGCAAGCGCGACGAAGAGACGCAAAAGAGACTACTTTCGATCTCACCAGAAATCCACATTAATAAGAAATGTAAACAAACGGAGGAAGTTCCTGTTATACCCGTCGAGAGCCGCGCGGCGCCACCAGCGCCGGCAACCGTGCACTCGACGGAACCCCGATCTCCGGAAGTACCTGAAGTACCCGCTGAGAGCCGCGTGGCGCCACCAGCGCCTACGTCGAACCAGCGCATAGAAAGCACCGTGTTATCCGTCGAGAGCCGCGAGGCGCCACCTGCGCCTGAAATCGTGGCCTCGACGAGTAAACAAACAGAATCTCGAGTTCCCTATGTACCCGCCGAAAGCCGCGGGGAGCCACCAGTGACATCTTCAAAACGGACTACCATAGTTCCTGATTTACCCGTTGAGAGCCGCGGGGCGCCACTAGCGCCTGCATCTACATCGCAGGGGATGCCTGCGGAACCCAAATCGATGACCGCTATACCCGCAGAGAGCCTCGGGGCGCCACTTGCGCTTGCACCATCGCAATCGCAGCGGTCATACGCTGCGACGGCGGCGACCCCGTCGACTTCGACTGCCCAGAAAATAACAACAACACGAAATCCACAATTGGAGGGAAGCGCCGCAAGAACAAGCGACACACAGCGACAACGTTGCCCGCCGATCGTCGTCGAGAGTCTGCCCGACTGGCCAGAGCATTTCCGGCGACTGGCGGACGTGCTGGGAAGACCACCGACTGCGCGCGCGCATGTACGCGGGGTCCGCTTCCTTCCCATTAACAACGCAGAACACCAAATAGTAAGTGACTACCTAAAGCAAGCTGAAGGGGTGAGTTGGTTTACATACTCATCCCCCGCGGAGAGAAATTTCAAGGTCGCGATTCGCGGCCTGCCGGAGGACACAGAGCCTGTAAAGATTACCGAAGCCCTCCGTGAGAAGGGTTTCCATCCGGAGTACACCCGACGTATCCAGGGAAGGGGAGGAAGACCAGGGTGCATCTTCCACTGCTCCCTGGAAAGAAAACCTGGCCTCATTCCGGCCATATATGAAATAAACGAGCTCTTGTTATTCCAGATAACCATAGAAGCCTGGCGTGGGAGGAGGGGCCTGGCACAGTGCCATCGGTGCCAGCTATTCAGGCACTCCTCCCACCACTGCCATCGCCCGATAGCCTGCGTGAGGTGCGGCGGCCCGCACTTCGCGACAAACTGCGACCGCCCACGAGAAGAGCCTGCGTCCTGCGCAAACTGCGGCGGGGCGCACACATCAAACAACGCCCGCCTGTGTCCTGTGTTCCGCCGCGAGGCGCGCAATCGCCGAGCGGTGACCGTCGTCCGGACGGGTGACACCGGACGGCAAGAGGAGCGCAGCATAGCAGTCGAGGAAGCTGCCGCGGGGAGCCTGATGGCCCCCGCGAACGACCCCGGCCAGAGAAAACCCGGAAAAAGATATCGCAAACCAAAAGGAGGAACCCGAGAAGCGACGGAGGCGACCCAGCAGCCAAAGTCAGCAGAGGACTCCACGGAGAACGCCTTCATCACACGAGCTTCGCCTTACAGTAACTTCCACATAGCAGTGCGTGCAGATACATACATCGCAATCGTCTCGCGCGCCCCGTCAGGGGCGTGCGGGGACACCATACCAGGACATGTCCGCTTGTGGTGGCTTCGCTCGCCTCCCAGCATACTGGGAGCGTCTGATTATTTATTAATCGCCCCCCGGATTGGGTGGGCGATGGTGGCATCGTCTGCGCCATCTGGCGGTGGTTTTGGGCGACAAGGCTTCTATTCTTCCGTGGCTGTCGACCGAGAGGCCTGGCCATCGGTTTGCAGCGCTTGCAGGGCTCTCAGACATTTCTGTAGTATTTCTGGGGTGGCTGCGGCTGCCAGGGTCATCATATATGTGGAAGTTACTGTAAGGCGAAGCTCTGCACGGATAAATAGTTACAGTGCCTTCAGAGTGTTTATTGCCATTCCCGACTGCATCGACACTATACGTGATTAGTGTAACAAATGTTTACTTCTTATTACACGGTATTATAATGAGTAAGATCACGTCAAGTGGACCCCCACGTCCCACTTCAACATCATGGAATTGAAATATAGTTATTTTATAATGAAGTAGTCACTAGGGATAATTAATGCTGAAACAGTTTTTACAAATCACCATTATTTCATTTCTTTATTATGAACATTTAAATGTTTTTTTTTTATAGTAGCACGGCATAATTACTGCACTGTGCCTGATGGTAAGCACAGTACAATCCAAAAACAATGGCGACCACAGAGTGACACACTATCCATCGCCGGTCGCCGCTGTCATGCCAGCCTGCGAAAAGCTGGATATGGCCAGGCTGATCCCGAAACTCGACCCGCAGAAGCGAATCACTATGACGGGCTTTTTCGCCATATATATGGTCAGTCGGGCTGTGAAACCCTACCACCCATCTTTCGCCATTGCCTCGTTCGTTATTCGGCAGGGTGCACCACGTGGGGTGCGATATCAGGAACCTCCTCGTGGTGCACCCCGGGCAACGTCGGTCCCTCTGACCGGCGGCTGATACCTGACGCGACTTGGCTTTTCACACGGACTCCGATTCTGAACTCTGAACTTGACGACCTTGGCTTGTTATACGGACTCTGTTTTCTCCTCTCATGATGACCCTGGCTTGCTAAATGGACTATGCTGATTCTTCTTACCTTGATGACCTGGCTTGTTTACTGGATACTGATATAGCAAAGATGGATATAGCAAAATTAAAAATGGTACTACCCCAGGAGGGTACCGGCGCCTCCGGCGTCGGAGAATCCCTCCCTGGGCCCTCGGGTCCAGGCTGCCCCACGTCTACTGGGGGGGCAAAATTTTGCGAAACTCTGAGAAAACAACGACCATGGCGAACACAACGGCTACAGATTCTGCTTGTGAGATTGGAGGTAGGAGCAAGGATGGGACTGGTGTTACCACCCGTTCAGCTGCCAAAGCAGTGGAGGTGAAAGCGGCTATGGCGGACACCGCTAATGCGGTAGTACGTACAGCGGATGCCGCAGAGGAGGCCATAGCCAGGGCGAAAACTGCAACGGTGTTAGTCGAGGTGTTGCCAGGGCCGAGTCGCAAAGAAAGCGAGGAACCGGCCCCCAATAAAGACGCCAACGTCACTACTACTGTGGCACAGGAGCCGTCACAGAAGGAAGACCAGTCCAGTGTGGAGGTGGAGGGGAAGGATAACGGGTCGGCGCCAGCCGTTGAACCGGCACTCGTCCCCTTGAACCCCGATGCTCTTCCTGCGGACCGCCTAAAAGCGCTGGCTGATGGGCAGATCAACGCCATCTTGGAGTTAGCTTCTAAATCGAGCCGCCTGAAGGGGCCCTATATCAAGGCCCTGAAGGCGGCAGCCCAGTCCCTCCAAGAGGTAGTGGAGATCCTGGTCTACCGCACGGAAGCGGAGGAGACCAGGCGGCTGCAGCGGGAGACCCGTAACCTCCGGAACCAGGTGGAGCACCTCAAGGTGGAGGTTAAAGCCTGGCGACGTGAGGCAAATGAGAAGAAGGTGATGCCTACGCCGCCGACTCCTCCGCCACCTCCTCCACCGCCTCCACCGCCTCCTCCGGCGAAGCCCCGAAAGTGGGAAGAGGCGCTTGCTGCGACGGTGGCGACGTTGGAGCACTCCCTCCTTAACACCTTCGGGGGGATGCTCGATGCCAGATTGGCTGGGCTGGAGGATCGCCTCCTGCCACCAACGGTCCAGAGACCGCCGCTTGCGGCGGACAGAAGGAAGGCAGCTCCTAATCCTCCGAAACCAGGGAGGATAGTAGAGCGCCGGTCCGCCGCAGCGAAAGGCGACAACAATCCTGGGGAGGGCGCAACTGTGCGGTCCTTCGCCCAAACGCCAGCCCCAGAATCCGCACCGACTCCAGCGGCCTTGGCCCCTACGGAGTCAGAGGCCTGGACAGCCGTGGAGCGCCGCCGCAAGGGAAAGAAGAAGAAGGCGACCCCAGCGGCGGCTACAGTAACCACGGCCCCGAACTCGTCCCAGAAGGGGACCAAGTCAAGGAGGAGGCGAAAAAGGAGGGCGAAGAATAGCCTTGCCCCCCCTCGCTCGGCCGCAGTCCTGATTACGCTGCGGCCGGAAGCTGAAAAGTTGGGGGTAACCTACGCGGACGTCCTCCTAAGGGCCAGGAAGGAGGTGTCGCTGGCGGAATGTGACATCTCCGACCTAAAGGTGCGGACGAGCCTTACGGGGGCCAAAATGCTGCAGGTGCCCGGTCCCCTGGCGCCTGAAAGGGCAGACAAGTTGGCCTCCAAAGTGACGGTGGCGCTGGAGGCGCTGGCCGATGTAGTGCGGCCGGTCAGGCGAGCCGACATCCGAGTTGTCGGCATCGACATCTCGGTGTCGCACAAAGAAGCCGTCGAGGCGATCGTGGGGGCCAGCGGATGCGAACCCACTCAAATGAGGGTGGGCAAGCTCCACGCGCGAGGTGAGGGAGGCAACTCACTGTTTGTCTCCCTTCCCGTAGACGCGGCACGGAAGCTGGTCGAGGCCGGTCGCCTCCGGCTCGGCTGGAGTATGGCTCGAGTCGTACACCTGGAAAGCAGACCTCTCCGCTGTTACAGGTGTATAGGCTTGGGCCATACCCGGCCGATATGTCCATCGGCCGTGGAGCGTAGGAGGGGCCTGCTTCCGGTGCGAGGAGGATGACCACCGCGCTGACGGTTGCAAAACGGGCACGCCGCGATGCGCCGTCTGCGCAGGCGCCGGCCAGCCGGCGGACCATATTATGGGGGGGGGGGGGCTAAATGTTGACTACCCCATGTGAAAGGAAAACGGCCCCTCTTGAAGGGGGCCGAAATGGAGGTAGTTGCTGAGAAATAGTTAATGGACTTTATCCACAGCAACTACCTCCAAACTAATGCAAACCACTGCGCTGCTGCCCAGGACCTGCTCCTGCAGGCGGTGGCGGAGTGGGACATCGATGTCGTGGTGGTCGCGGAGCCGTACCGTGTCCCGGACCAGCCGCACTGGGCTGGAGACGTGGACGGCTCCGTGGCTGTGCTGTCTGGAGGGGGACTGCCCCTCACAGTCAAGGAGAGGGGCTCCGGGTTCGTGGCAGTCGCCTCACGGGATCTCGCGACCCTCGGGGTCTACTTCTCCCCGAACCGGCCCCTCATCGAGTTCGAGTCCTTTCTCGACTCGCTGGGGCCGGTCGTGAGGCGGCTGGAACCGCTCCCCATCGTCGTACTGGGCGACTTTAACGCCAAATCCAGGGCGTGGGGAGCGGTGGCCACGAGCCCGCGCGGCGAAGCGCTTGAGGAGTGGGCAGCCCAACATGGGTTGTCCCTCCTCAACAGGGGGAACGCTTACACGTGCGTGCGACACAACGGGGGATCTATAGTAGACGTATCGTTTGCTTTCCCGTCGGCCGTGTCCGGGGGTGGAGGGTGGAGGGTGATGGAGGAGGTGGAGACGCACGAAATCGCGGAACTTCGTGCGGCCTGCTCCGCGGCCCGGCGGCTGTACGGGCGCAGCCGCCGAAGGAGGACGAATAGGGACCTCGAGGAGGAGGCCCGGCTGTATGGCGACTACAGGACCTGCAGGAAAACACTGCAGGTCGCCATCAGCCGGGCCAAGGAGCGGGCATGGGAGGAGATGCTCCAGGAGCTGGAGAGGGATCCGTGGGGGCGCCCGTACAAGGTGGCCCGGAAGAAATTCCGCGGCCAGGCGCCCCCGGCAACGGAGACTCTTCAGCCGGAGGTGGTGGAGAGGGTCGTGGGTGCACTGTTCCCCGGCCCTCCGGAGCTCGCCCCTCCTCCCATGCCTCCTCCCTTGCCTCTTGCCCTGGTGACAGAGGAGGCGGCGATCGACCCTCCCCCGATTACGGACGAGGAGATGGGGAGGGCGATTGAGCGCCTCCGCACCGGAAGAAAAGCGCCCGGCCCTGACGGGGTCCCGAGCCGGGTGCTGGCCGTGGCGTTGGGCCAGTTGGAGGGGTGGCTTCGGGAGCTGTTTGACCGCTGTCTTGCGGTCGGGCAGTTCCCGAGGCCCTGGAAGACGGGGCGGCTCTGCCTGATGGCGAAGGAAGGCCGCCCCCCGGACTGTGCGTCCGCGTACCGGCCCCTAGTGTTGCTGGATGACACCGGGAAGGCGCTCGAGAGGATCGTTGCCTCCCGGGTCGTCCGGCATCTTGAGGAAGTGGGGCCGAACGTGTCGGACGCGCAGTTCGGCTTCCGGTCGGGGCGTTCCACGTTGGACGCCCTGACCCTCCTAAAACAGGTCTCCACGGAGGCGACCTCTGAAGGAGGAAGAGTATTGGCGGTGTCCTTGGACATCGCCAACGCCTTCAACAGTCTGCCGCATGGTGTTATACGGGAGGCGCTCCGCTTTTTCGGAGTGCCCCCGTACCTGCGGCGGCTGTTGGAGGCGTACCTGGACGGGAGAGAGGTCGCCTACGTGGACGCTAGAGGGCGGATGGTCCGGCGCCACACGGCATGCGGGGTTCCACAGGGGTCGGTCTTGGGCCCGCTCCTGTGGAACATGGGCTACGACTGGGTGCTCCGCGGCGCGCTCCCTTCTGGGGCGCGCCTTATTTGCTACGCGGACGACACCCTAGTCGTAGCCCAGGGGGGGGAATTAAGTGAATTGATGCGCCTGACCACGGAAGCCGTCACGCTCGTGGTCGGGCGCATCAGAAGATTGGGCCTTGAGGTGGCTCTCGAGAAAACCGAGGCCCTGATGTTCCATGGGCCTCGGCGAGGGCCACCTCCAGGGGCCCACATTCAGGTGGAGGGCGTCCGAGTCAGGGTGGGGACCCAAATGAAATACCTGGGCCTCACCCTGGACGGACGCTGGCGGTTCGAGCCCCATTTCAAGGGGCTCGGACCGCGCATAGTAGGGGCGGCAGCGGCGCTCGGACGACTCCTCCCCAATACGGGGGGGCCGGGTGCCGCTTGTCGCCGCCTTTACATGGGGGTGGTGCGGTCCATGGCCGCCTATGGGGCACCGTTATGGGTGGACGCCCTCAGCGCCACCAATGTTCGCGCGCTGCGTGCTGCGCAGCGCACTGTGGCGCTGAGGGTAATACGAGGCTACCGCACGGTGTCCTCGGCGGCGGCCATGGTACTGGCCGGTTCCCTACCCTGGGAGCTAGAGGCGGAGGTGCTTGCCGCCGTATATAATTATACGGCGGTTAAGAAACTTGCGGGGGAGCCTCTGGCTCCTGGGGAAATAGAGCGGGAGAGGGGGAGAGAGAGGGAAGAGAGGTTGGAGAGGTGGAGGCGGGACCTGGCGGACGCGCGTTACGGTCGATACACGATCGACGCCGTCCGCCCGGTCCTGCCGGAATGGAGTCAGAGGAAGTGGGGCTCCCTGACGTTCCGTCTGGTGCAGGTGCTGACCGGGCACGGGTGCTTCGGTTGGTACCTGCACCGGATAGCTCGCAGGGAGCCGACCGCCGTATGCCACGAGTGCGGCGTTGAACCGGACACCGCGCAGCACACACTTTCTGAGTGTGCTGCGTGGGAGGAGCAGCGCCGCACTCTGGCTGCGGCGATAGGAGAAGACCTGTCGCTGCCGGGCGTGGTTACGGCCATGCTCGGCAGCGAGGAGGTGTGGAGAACAATGGCCTCCTTCTGCGAGGAAGTCGTCTCACAGAAGGAGGCGGCGGAGAGGGCTCGCGAGGACGATCCTCTAAGTGGCCCTCTCCGCCAACGGAGGACAGGAAGGAGGAGGCGGCAGTTCGACCGCCTCCTCCCGCCAACGTAGCCGGACCTAAGGAGGGTGGGTCGGGGGGCCCATCTTCCCATTGCACAGGTTCGGCGGATGGAGGAGACGGCCGGTGTGTACCCGGCTGTCTCCTAACAGGACGGGGCCCGGCGGCGGCGCTTTCGCTGCTGGGCCAACCGCTGGGGTGGCACGATGAAATCTTTAGAGATCTCGTGCCGCCCCGACTATAGCGGCAGAGGTACACCGGGGGGTTTTTAGTCAGTAGGAGTCTGACATACCCTCACGCTGCCCCCGACGGCGTGAGGGTATCCATGTAGGATTTTCCTCCCGAAATGCACCACGTGCAGGTGAGGTTGGCTTCGGTGTCTAAAGTTTCAATTTAATAGTTTTTTTTAGCCAAACCTATCGGGATATCTTAATAAAACTTTCAGGATTTATTGTTTAATATTCAGACTTTTAAATAATATTAAAAACTAAATATTGGTTATTACTTATTATTAACCAAATTGTATGTTTACGAATGGGAATTTACTTCTCGGTCCAATAAAGATTTTTTTTTCTTTAATCACATGCACGAAACATTTAACTTTATTATTTTGAAACAAAATTTCACTGCGCGCTTATTAGTTTAAACAATAAAAAAATAATTTCGAGCAGTAAACGTTGCCTATGTAGTGCGTACCCTTTTTTTTTTTTTTTTTTTTAACGTGGGGAAATCCTTTATGGATACGCCACCCTCCCGGGGGAGAGGGTGGGTTATGTCCGAGTCGCACGGACTAAAACCCCACGGTGTACCGACAGACCGTTTTGTGGGGGCGGCAAGGGATCGTTCGAGCTAATCAACCTTGTAGAGCCGCCCCCACGGTCCGCCCGGCGGAAGGTGACCGCCGGGCTCCTACCTATAGAGGGACAGACCGGGTACACACCGGCTGCCCCCCCTCGTCCGCCGGACCTGTGCAATGAGGAGATGGGCCCCCCGGCCCATCCCCTCAGGTCCGGCTACGGTGGCAGGAGGAGTTGGGCGAAGCGCCTTCTCCTCCTGCCTGTCCTCCTTTGGCGGAGACGGCCACTTTGAGGGTCTGCCTCGCGGGCCCTCTCCGCCTCCTCCTTCTGCGAGATGACCTCCTCGCAGAAGGAGGCCATCGCTCGCCAAGCCTGTTCGCTGCCGAGCATGGCCGAAACCACGCTCGGCAGCGATAAGTCCGTTCCCACGGCCGCCGCCAGGATGCGGCGCTGCTCCCCCCACGCAGCACACTCAGACAGCGTGTGCTGCGCGGTATCTTCCTCAACGCCGCACTCGTGGCAGGCGGCCGTCGGCTCCCTGCGTGCAATCCGGTGCAGGTACCACCCGAAACAACCGTGTCCGGTGAGTACCTGCACCAGTCGGAACGTCAGGGAGCCCCACTCCCTGGCAGTCCACTCCCGCAGGACCGGGCGGACGGCGTCCACTGTGAACCGCCCGAATCGCTCGTCCGCCAGGTCCTGCTGCCACCTTTCGACGGCGTCCCCCCTGAGACGCCGTCTCTCCGCCTCTACCTCCCTGGGAGCCGGAGGCTCCCCCCTTCGTTTCCTCGCCGCCGTGAACTCGTACACGGCGGCGAGAACTCCTGCCTCCAGCTCCCAGGGCAGGGAGCCGGCGAGCGTGAAGGCCGCCGCCGAGGACACCGTCCGGTACGCCCGGATTGCCCTCAGTGCCACCGTGCGCTGCGCATTGCGGAGCGCACGCACGTTGGCGGCACCGAGGGCATCAGCCCAGACTGGTGCCCCGTAGGCGGCCATCGCCCGCACGACTCCCATGTAGAGTCGGCGGCACCCGGCGCCCGGCCCCCCCACGTTGGGGAGTAACCGGCCGAGTGCCGCCGCCGCCCCAGAAATTCGCGGTCCGAGCCCCGCAAAGTGGGGCTCGAACCGCCAGCGCCCGTCCAGGGTGAGGCCCAGATATTTCATCTGGGTCCCCACCCTGATCCGGGCTCCCTCCACCACAATGTGAGCCCCAGGAGGTGGCCCCCGCCGAGGCCCATGAAAGAGTAGGGCCTCGGTCTTCTCGAGGGCCACCCTGAGGCCCAACCTCCTTATGCGCCTGACCACGAGGGTTGTGGCCATCGTGGCCAGGCGCTCCACTTCCTTCCATTCCCCCCCCCGGGCTACGACTAGGGTGTCGTCCGCGTAACAGATGAGGCGTGCTCCGTATGGGAGCACGCCGCGGAGCACCCAGTCGTAGCCCATGTTCCACAGGAGCGGCCCCAAGGCCGACCCCTGTGGAACCCCTCGCCTTGTGGCCCGCCGCACCATACGCCCGTCGCCGTCTACGTAGGCGACCTCCCTATCTTCGAGGTACGCCTCCAGCACCCGCTGCAGGTAGGGGGGCACTCCGAAATATCGGAGCGCCTCCCGTATGACCCCATGCGGCAGGGTGTTGAAGGCGTTGGCGATGTCAAGGGACACCGCCAAAACCCTCTCCCCCTGGGAGGTCGCCTCTGCCGACAGCGACTTCAGGAGGCACAGGGCGTCCACCGTGGATCACCCTGCCCGGAAGCCATACTGCGCGTCCGCCAGATTAGGCCCTACGCCTTCTAGGTGCTGGACGACCCGGGAGGAGATAATCCTCTCCAGCACCTTCCCGGCGTCAACCAGCAGGACGAGGGGCCGATACGCGGACGCGCAGTCCGGAGGGCGGCCTGCCTTTTCCATAAGGCAGAGCCGCCCAAGCTTCCAGGGCTTCGGGAACTGCCCGACCGAAAGACACCGGTCGAACAGCTCCCGAAGCCACCCCCCTAATTGGCCCAAGGCGAGGCCGAGCACCCGACCCGGGACCCCATCAGGGCCGGGCGCTCTACGCCGGTTGAGGAGGCGCTCGACCGCCCTCCCCATCTCCTCCTCCGTTATCGGAGGGGGCGGCCCGTCGAGCACCTCCTCGACTGCCTCCCGAGGCGGAGGTATGGGAGGAGCCGGTAACATCGGAGGGTCGGGGAATAATTCTCCCACGACCCTCGCAACCACCTCCGGCCGGAGAGTGCGTACCCGCGTTGACATAACTTCAACTCCGGTCAGTCGTAAATTCATAATAAATATTATTTTTCAGTTATCTAGGAACTGTATGAAAGCACCAGTTGTTTCTGCACACTGCAAATGTTACACAGATGTATACAAGCGTATGTCACATTCTCCAGTGTGCACAGGAATTGCATAATATAATTCCATTTCGCCATTCCATCAGAAGACTAGACGCCGTGAGGGTTTCCATTCTTATGTGGTCGATATTCCCGAGATTCGTATTCGATTTGCTTCCACATTTATTATACATACGACTAAGGAGAGCTCCCGGCATCTGTCTACCCGTCATCTTTATAACTCTCGAGTATTCAAGAGGTGACATTTTGACAGATTTTGACATCTGTCAATAAAGGACTTCAAAAAAGGTTGTGAAGAAGGTTGCTATGCTCGACTGTATGTATTATTTTACTCTTACGTTCCAATAATAAAATTCATACTTAAAAAAATCAATGAGCTATGGTCGAATGTCGACCAGCGCCCACTAGTATTATTAGTTAGGACAATGTATTTTTCTGCTTCTGTCCTAAAATTTTATTTATCGAATTTTGTAGTATAACTTCTTATTCTTATTAATATGGCGTCATGTTTCTGTACCATCCGGTTAGATGATAATTAAACATAACCAAAACTTCTATTAAATCATTGTTAATTTAATTCGTTATTTATCATAGTAATCTGTTCCTTATTTTATTTACTTTAGAACATAGAGTTGCTAATAATATTTCCTGTGTTATTTAAGTTCCGAATTGGCTGATAGATGTCACTACAGATAATTAAACTTTGATTTAATTTGTTACTTACTTACATTGAAACCAGATGGCGCGCACATAAAATCAAAAGTTCCGAATTAGCTGATAGATGTCACTACAGATAATTAAACTTTGATTTAGTTTGTTATCGTTCGTTGAAAACGTAATGTTATCGTTCGTTGTAAACGTAAGATTACTTTACCCCATATCAACAAGTTAACCGTGTACTTACTACGAAAAGATCGTTTCCGAGTCGTAAAACTAAAAGCCTACTTTATAACTTTTAGTGAATACATGAAAAGAACGGCGTAATAGCGACTTGAAATTTGTAATATTATTCTAGATTCCGGCACGTTTTTATTACATTGTTAAATTTATTCCGAAGTAGCAGACCAGAACGTTTTTTTTTTCGAACTGACTACGCTATTGGCCTTATTAGGCTTTTACAGCTTCACCTTTCGATCAACAATAACTAAGATTTACGTACAAATCGAAGCTAAATGCCGTCCGCGTAAATATATACTTATGTGTAACTACACGATCAAAAAAGTCTAAGCAACATGCGTGATATTACAAATTTTACCACTTATATTAATTAATTTCTAAGTATTTACTCAAACAAAGTGCGTAGGTAAGTAAACTTTTTGTTATTGGGAACATACTGGCTGGTTGTAAAAAAAATAATTGATTGTTTTGTTTTTTCATAAAATTCAAATGACGGCGAATTTGTTTGAATTTAAGTGCGTTTTAATTGCTACATTTAGTATTGATCTTATAATTTTACCAACCATTTAAATAAAGTTAGCGACAAAATTGAATTGTTAGATATTCTTTACGTCATGAAGCGACGTCATTTGATGGCAGATGAAATGCAAAGAGCTGTAGGGATGTTGCAAGCGGGAAGTAATCAATCTCAGGTATCTCGACATTTTGGCATTCATAGAAGTGTTATTTGTCGCCTTTGGCAGCGCTACAATAATACAGGAGAACCCGCTGAACAGCATCCAGGCCGTAAAAGGAGAACAACCACTCGGCAAGACCGGTACATACAACTGACTGCAAGACGCCAGCCGATGTTAACCGCTCGAGAGATAAGTTTGAGGCTACAAATTTCAAGTGGTGTTGATGTAAGTCCTCAAACTGTGCGAAATCGACTGCATGAGTACGGCCTACGAGCTCGACGCCCAATCAGGTGCCCACCGATACGTCACGGGAATCGCGCTCGTCGATATGAATGGTGTAGAGAACGCATAACATGGACCCAGGAACAATGGGATAAAATTATGTTTTCCGATGAGTCGCGATTCGGGTTTAAGCCTGATACAAGAAGGGTGCGAGTGTATCGTCGGCCCGGAAATACTGAAAGGCTCAGGTGCGTTCAGGAAGTTCATCCATACAGCGGCTCAACAGTTATGTTATGGGCGGGTATTATGAAGAACAGGCGAACTGAGCTCGTTTTTGTAAATGGAAACATGAATGCTGAAAATTACACTGAGGATATTCTCACACCTTATGTCTAACCATTTGCACAAACCTTTGGCTCCGATTTTGGGTTAATGCAGGACAATGCGCGTTCACATACAGTTCGGCGAACCAGTGAATACTTTGCAACGGAGAACATCCGGGTATTGATCTGGCCTGCACAATCGCCAGATCTCAACCTCATCGAGCACGCATGGGACATGCTCCAGAGACGTGTTTTGAAGGACTTTGACGGAGCGACAACAACCCAACAGCTGAAGGATTTGCTACAACTCCATTGAGAGCGAATACCGCAAGATGACATAAAATTTCGCGCCGATTTGAAATTTCGCGCCGACCCGTTATTTAGTTATTGTTGATCGAAGGCTTCACCGGACTAGGTCCAGAACGTAGTTTTATCAAAAGGTTAAGTAATCATTTGATAAATTCTTTAATGAGTCGTTACTTTGGGTTACAGAAAACACCGTGGTTTAATCACAGTTTTCATGCCGAATTCAATACACGTTGCTTTTTATAATATGTTAACAAGCGTAAATTTCAATAATTTCGTTATGCAATAAGATACACGCATTCTAGTTTCGGCATATCATTTAAGCGATAAATGCTGTGTAAAAAAGAAGTCTTCTGCCACTCCTGTCTGTCTATCTAATGTGTCAAGTTTGTTTTTATTATCAGGGCGAGACAACGCTTGCCGGGCCCGTTAGACACATATAAAATAAGCAATGTAGTATTTAAACAGGTTTAATAACAAAAATATACGTTAACAATAACTTTGAGCTTCATGCGAGCGAAGTTGCGAACTAAGGTAGTATTTAGGCAAGCAAGACATTTCTTTCTCCAATCACACACATTCACATACAAGAAATAAAATACGGTAAAACAAAAACAAAACTTTGATCTTTTTACTGTAAACGAAAACAAATTAAAAAGATATGATACCTCTTTTAAAGAATGGATGATATTTAAAAAGAATCAAATATCCGAACGCGATTTTTATGTACCAGGAATGAAGCGAGAATTTCCCGTGTGGGCGTTCGAATTTCGAAATTGAATTTTCGAACATACTTATTCGAATTTGGAATATACTTCGGGACATGAGAGACGCTTTAAGAGGACCCATTTTTAGTTTACTCAAGTAAATCTCCGGGCATGTTGGAAATAGGGATGGGCAATCAATTTCGATAAAGTCATTTTGATATTTAACTGAAAGCGTATTTTTTTTAGAGACCATTCGCACACTATATGTTCATAAATGACTGTTTTAGTAGAGAAATAAACTTTAGGCGCATTGAACAGTGAACAAAGATAAACCGTCACGCTCGGCTAATGAGTACGTCCTGTACCGCTACGACACACCCGAGAGGCGAGACTACAACGCCGCTCGGGGGAGCCACTATTGACCTGCGATACCGCGCTAATGACTTTATCAGGGCTGTTACTAATAACTCCAAAAGCTATTGGTTGAAGTTATCTGCCGTTCATTATTCTCCCCGGTGCACACTGGGCTGAAAATCGGCTATAACAGTAATTAATATCTTTACACAACAATTTTTTTTTTACAAAACACCGGTTACTCGGCCAAAGTCATAATCGGCACATCTCTAAAAATTATCCTGTGTTGGTTGTTCTTTCACGCTTCACTGAACGATCCGACGGTCAATGACACCGCAATGGTGCGTGCTTTTACAAAGTCGTGTAACGGATTCAATAAAAGGGACAGAGGCGTGACCGGATGATACAATCAACAATCAATGTGGGTAGGCGCCGATATGTACATTAGATATATGAATACAAATAGTATATCGAATGGGATGGGATTTATCGTCAGCAACATACCTGGAACTTCAACCTACTATATACCAAACTCAGTGCTCACTAGCACTATATAAGAAAGTAATGCAAATTTTACGCTATACATTATGGAACAATATATCTTAAATCCTTTATTATATAGATATCATATGTCCGTATTGTCGATATACTTAACTTATTCTTATACGTTGCTATAATCACAGAGTTATGTAGAAGCAAACGCGGTAAATAAAACAATATAGCCGCCAAATTGACCAAAAAGATGATATAATTCATATTACATACAAATATATGACTTTCAATTATGTATATTTATTCTTAGAGTCCAGTAAGGTACACGTCCCACGCGGTTGTAACATATTTTTGATCAATTTCAAACGGACGAATGCACAGGTAGCAGTTAATCACTACATAGTGTACCAATTCAAATAAAAAAAGAACTATTAAAATCGGTACACAATTGACGAAAATATCGGTTAACATACATAAAAAAAAACATACAATCGAACATAGTAACCTCCTCCTTTTTCGAAGTCGGTTAAAAAGAAAGTCCTCTGTCAGTTTATCTATTCACGATAAAGTCAAAAACGACCATTTTCATGCCATTTTCACCAGTAGATAGAATGATGATTCATGGGGACGGTTTAGGTATACTTTGTCAAGGTTTTCATTTTATTATCGGGGCGGGACAACGTCTTCCGAGCCCGCTTGTTATCTGTCCGCAAAAGCCCCGTGGAAGTCGGTCCAACCAATTAGGAGAGAGAAGATTTGACGATCATCGAAGCACATATCCTAATGAATTAGCCTATTTACCTGCAGAACTATTTGGGGGATATGGTGATGAAGATATCGTATATATTCTCATTAAAGTACAGAAGTAACTGCAAAAAATTAATAAAAAGGTCAAGAAATCAGATCCTTCAATAAGTTTTTCACTCAAAATAGCAATGGTGTTGACTCTATCCCTAAAGTTCTCCAAGTGATAGTATATTCAATTGCGGGAGACAGTTATTCGAGCAGATACTACAGACATGTGTTCCTCTTTCTATAAGGTACAACAAGCCAAACTGCAGGGCTTCCGAGTTCTTGGATGTGTTCAACATAGAACCGAACTCATAATTAAAAGCCAAAGAAAGCGTCACACTTTACTATCTTATTATTCAAAAATAATGCTAAAGGATAGTATAATACAATTTTGTAACATATTAACTCTAAAAATTAACATTGAAAAGTATCCAAGTCACAAAAGAGTGAAATAAAATATTTGACCTTTTTTTTAAAAAAAATCGCAGTCGTGACCGTAATATAAAGTACGACAAAAAATCATAAATAATTAATACTATAACCGTATGAAAGGATATTACGGTTTTCTTTGCGCTTCCAGAGATATTCTGATTTTTCATGTCAGCTTCATACAAATTTTTCGTAAATAAAATATAACTTGTCAGTTTTTAGGCCAAATTAACTCAAGTAAATATATGAGTATAATAACAGTATACTGAAGCTATTCCAAGCAAAAAAAACGACACTTAAAAATAAAAGTCTCTAAGTCTATGAAAACCGATTTTCAGCCCAGTGTGCGGTGTGAGACTTTGGTGGGAGTTCGGCATATAAAGGGCACGATGTCGCTGATCTACACGCACTTCTATGAGGAAGTTATTGTAAGGCGAAGCTCTGCCGAATGAATAGCCACAGTGCCTACAGAGTGTTAATGGTTTCCCTGACCGTACGTATGACTATACGTATTTTGTAACACATACCATTCAATACATATCTACATATAACAGATAAGCATGCAATGTATTAAAAGAATATATTTATCTTAACATATTTATTAAGAAACATAAACAAAAGATTCGACTGCAAACGTTTTGAAGTGAATACATCTTTAGGCGCGTTGAGTGGTATTTTTGGCAGGAGATAAAGTTATGATTTCGCGTCATGCTATTAAAACGTGACTAAGCGTAGTGCGCTTGCAGAGTTGCGCCAGACTAGCCTTTGTACATTTTATATCGATATTTTTCAGCTTTTCATACATTTGATTAATTAGTATACTTTATAAAAATGTGATGTGAATGATTATGTTTAAATATTTCATTTAAAAATACAAAAGAGAACACAGTTATTTCATTGTTTTGTCCTTAGGACTGTCTCAACATTTTAGTTTTACTTTCAGATACTTAGTCGTTACCTAAAAACAAATTATCGAGATATCTTCATCTATACATTAATTAATAATATAATAAATGTAACTGACCGCTGTCTGTACATGAAGTATATATGAGAAAAACTATTATTAGGGGTCTTTATAATAAATTCAATAGAACCCAAAACAATAATTTTTAGAATTTTTGTCTGTTTATCTGTTTGTCTGTGCGTTTGTGCTCGCTAATCTCAGGAACGCCTTATCCGATTTAGACGTGGTTTACTGATATATCTTGGTAAGGTTCACTTAACATTTAGTGTTTGTTTCATGTCAATCGGTTCATAAATAAAAAAGTTATGCCAATTTAAAGAATCACGTCGAACATTTGTTAAACTATCTATCTACTATTCTTTCTCTGTTCAGTAGCATTGACTGAAACTTTACTAAATCTATATCTATTTATACATCTTCTATATATACATATATAATAAAAATGAAGTGTCTGTATGTAATATCAAAATAAATTTTTTTGACTGATTGGGTATGAAAGTATACACGCTTCTGATAACAAAAATGTAATTTTTAAATTTTTTGTCGGTCTGTCTGTCTGTCTGTTTGTTCCGAGTAATCTTCGAAACGGCTGAACCGATTTTGACGGGAATTTCCGTCAAGAGTTCCATAATACAAGCGTTTATTTTTTGTATAGTCACAAAATCTTAATTATAATAATGACAATGTATATTAAATTTAATGTAATTGTAAATCTTTGTAATAATATTTTAAGTTATTGTTTCAATAGTTCCTTATACAGTGTAAGTGAGCACTGAGGTAGTTATATGGTGGGTTATGGTTCCAAATATGTTGCGGATGACAAACCTCATTTGGCACACTATTTGTGTTTATATATCTAATGTATACGTTACATGTTACTTTTAGTGGTATGCGCGTCGTACTTACAGTTATCTTTAATGAGCATTTCTATGATTGTACATAGTCTCACAATTTTATAATTATTTAATACGATTTAAAAAAACGCGTGCGGAGCTGCGAGTACAGCTATTTTGATATAAAGTTTTAAGAAACTGCATTTTTTTATTTATGTTGTACGTTTAGTTAGAGTTGGGCATGTAAAAACTGGATTTTTATTCCTCTTCTCTGTAGTATGACATCACACTTTTGTATTACTCTGTGTTACTCCGATAATTAAGATGAATCAAACGAAGTAAAGTAAATAAAAAAAAGCAAAGTAAACGACCTCTGAGCGTAGCAGAATAATAGACACAGGGTATACAAAGTATACTGGGAAACATTAACCTCTTTCTGCACAGCTAGGTAAGTAAAAATATTTTTTTTTCTTTTTGCAAGTATGTGTAGCCAACACATACTGTGAAGCAGTTCATTAATGCCAAGTTAACCTCACTTTTCAATCCCATACTATATCGTACTTACGGTAATATAATAACTTGTTTTTTGTTTGCTTTTGGTGTCCAAATATAAATTAATAAAATGATAACAGGGTTAAAAAAGAAAACAAGTTATAAATGTACTCTAAGTAACGTTTCCTTTCCCCTTATACTATGTATATATCGGTATATATAGTATGCCGCTATACTACGCGTCGCTAGTCTGACACAAGTACAATACGTCACGAGCTTGTCCAGGTAAAAAAAAACGATTAACGTGGGTGAAGAATATTCACTTTAAAAAATTCAAACATTGTTTTTTACACTCAAAGGAATATCTCAGTAAAAATACCTAATTATTACACAAAATTGCATCGTTTAAAATTAAATTCCATCTAAATAATCTCATTATCGTTGGAAAATATATAACTAAAAAAGAAAGTTGAACAAAAACTAAAACAACCTACTTACTCATTATAAAACATACAATTCACTTCTAATTACACTCCAGTAACTAAGAATCATTTGCTATTTTCATTAGAATCGTTGCAACATAGCAGGGGCGATGTTCAAATGTATTTATTGAATAAACCTATAGTTTCTCGTTGTTGGGTACGTGATTATTTTTTTTTAACATTAAATTACAACTTTAGATTATATTTTAATGGTGTTTTTATACTTGTCTAATTACATAATTTATGTTAGTTTAAAATCTCAAATGTGATAACCGCGCTTCTCTCAATAAGCACATTGTTACAGACAGTGGTGATTGTGTTACGTGGAGTCGATTCTGTTAATTATTTGTTGAAATATCGACCGTGTGTTTTTAAGTTACGTATTCTAATCAGTTATCGATATATAACAGCCATCTCTAGTGGTTTGAGTGTCGCGTTCCTTCCGCGATTTCATTTCATTTGGGAGTAATTACGTGGTTGGATATTATGTAAATCTCAAGTAGTGTTTAGATTATTCATGGAACGTGGCTTAATTTTTAACGGTCAATAATATTTTTGTGTTATTCGACAAAAGTCTGTTACATGGTTATAACGCATACCTGAGAAATATATATTATGTTGAGTGATAGTTTGAAGGTAACTGTTTTTCATTTCGATTTATTCAATTCAAAATCAAAATCAAAAATTCTTTATTCAATTTAGGCCCCGAGAGGGCGCTTATGAACGTCAAAATCACCACCGCTTCAGAAAACAACCCAGTCATCGAGAAGAAACGCCAAGAAACTCGATCTGGTTTATCTTTTCATTATACATAACATAGCTGCACAGAGAGGGGCGTCATTTTCAGACGTCACCACTGTCCACCCTATAAATGGCCTTTATGTATTAAGACCCGCTTGACATGGTACTTGAACTTACTATACGGCAAATCGATAATGTGCTTTGGGACTTTGTCATGATATCTAACCTATTGAAGTAAAACTTCTTATGGCATGGTAGAGAAAAAAATTCGTTACGTTTTACGCGTTAAACATAAGATAGGTATGTATTTGTGTGTTAAGTAAGTGTACATAAGTGTAATTACTATATCGCAGTATATCAAAGTGAGTAAATGTATAGTTAAGTATAATTATGGGACTTCGTATAGTATGTAGCTTATGAGCATTGTCATAAAGCAAAGAAGTTACACTTCCTCCGTGTTTACACACTGATATACGCACTGTTATTTTTATTTATACATTTGGTTGATTAACGGCTAAATATATGAGGTAACGGCAATATGGGATGATATGAGATTTGAAAAAAATGTTTTGCCTATACGCCTATCTGTTTTTGCCCGCGGCTTTGCTAGAGTTGTTGTCTGCCTCTTGGGAACAACATTTTAAAAACATATATTATATGATTTATCATACCAGAGATGAATATAGATTAATCATAAGTATCTTGTGTTTGCAAACGACTTAGAGTTACTCAGCGATAGAGACATATCAGTATATTCAGAAAATACAGTTTTAATTGGTTCCGTTTTTTTTTCTCTTTCTGTTATTTCCATAATATTTTAAAATATTCTTTTAGAGTATCAATCAATTTTGTAGGTGGTAGAGCCATGCTGAAGCTATTACTGGTTTCAGCCCGAATGGGTCGGCTCGCCCGAGGTACTACCACCAGACCCACAGAAACACCAACGTGAAGTAACAGTGCTGGCGTTGTTGCGTTTCGTTCGGTCAATCAGAGCGCCGGTTATCCACGTCCCTCCCCCCACTTCCCCCAACCCCTTTCCCCCCTAACACAGGCTGGCAACGCACTGGCGACTCTCCTGGTGTTACTAGTGTCTATGGACGGTGGTGATCATTTACCGTCAGGTGACCCGCCTGTTCGTTTGCCACCTATAATATAAAAAAAAGTATTTCCAAGAGCTGGTTAATAATTGTGTTTTTATGACGGAGTCTAATGTTAATATTTTTCACAGTGTAAGTATGAAAGAGAAAATGGAAATGGATCTCGCTCTGACTATTCCCTTGTAGGTGGTAGAGCCACGCTGAAGCTATTAGTGGTTTCAGCATAAATGGGTCGACTCGCCCGGGGTAGTACCACCCTCTCACAGAAAACCGACGTGAAGTAATAGTGCTTGCATTGTTGTGTTTCGTTCGGTCAGTGAGCGCTGGAGGCCTACTTCCCTTTTCCCACTCCCCGTCCTCTCTCCATCTTCCCGCAAACACAGGCTGGCAACGCACTTGCGACTCTCCTCACGTTGCAAGTGTCTATGGGCGGTGGTGATCACTTAACATCAGGTGACTCATCTGTTCGTTTACCTCCTATGATATAAAAAAAAAATAGTCCAACTTTTTATATATTTACTAGTATATTGTCATGTTGACGATCCTAAAATAAATATATAAAATAAGACTTCAAAACATCTTTTTGTAATCCGTAATTGTCGAATCAGTTGTTCAAACTTGAGTTATGGGTAAACACACAATTTATCATTAATATGCACGGTGATAACACAAATTGAATTTAAAAATGATATGCAATTACTGAAAAAGAACAAAGTTTCGCATTACACCCTCTCGTAGTCCCGAAGCGGTCGTAAGATAAAAATAAACTCAAAGCTATTGGTTACGCTAAATTAACACCACGGGTTCCGGTTACATCTGGAACCAGATTTATCGTCCCCCGAGTGGGTTCTATGGCTTAGGTTGTGGTACACGTCATAAGAGATTGACTATTTATTTCGATAACTTATTTTACTATTATCAATATCTAAATCTATAATAAAATCAATAATAACTATCGATAAATTCATTCCTGGTACATAAAAATCGCGTTCGGATATTTGATTATTTTTAAATATCAAACATTCTTTGAAAAGAGGTATCATATCTTTTTAATTTGTTTTCGTTTACAGTAAAAAGATCAGAGTTTTGTTTTTGTTTTACCGTATTTTATTTCTTGTATGTAGTGTGTGTGATTGGAGTGATAAATGTCTTGCTTGCCTGAATGCCTAGGTGAGTCCGCAATTTCGCTCGCATGAAGCTCAAAGTTATTGTTAATGTATATTTTTATTATTAAACCTGTTTATATACTACATTGCTCATTTTATATGTGTCTAACGGGCCAGGCGAGCCTTATCCCGCCCTGATAATAATAAAAACCTTGACAAATTATATACCTAAATCTTCCTCATGAATCAGTTTATCTTCTGGTTAAAGCCGTATGAAAATCTGTTAAGTAGTTTTTGAGTTTATCGCGAACAGACAGACAGACAGACAGACGTGCATATGACTTTGTTTTTTAAAATAAAATAAAAGTGAGTGATTGAGACAGTGAAGCTCATCTTGGAAATTATTGTTCTACTAATTATATTTAAAACAAACTTTTGCTCGAGGCTTTGCTATAATATAGAACTACACTATACCTCAGAAACAGCACTTTCTTCCATACAAAAGTTATCTTATGTTCTTTGCCCTGACAACGTGTATACAAAATTTCAATTTTTTCATTATCAATATTTCAGTTAAGACGTAAAGGCGTAACAAACAAACTAATATTCCTATTTACAATATTAGTTCTAATAAATATGTTTTTCCAATAATAAAAAGCAGGTAACATTTAAATCTATAATAATATCTGTAATTTCTTTGTCAATAGAATGATAAGCATTATAAAAAAACTGATCACAAATTGCTACGTAAAAAAAAATCGTATACCACAAGTATGCGCAACCGCAACAAACGAAAAAACGGTTATGTCGATTTTTACAAGAAAATGCATTATGTTCAAGTTTTGCAGCTTATATCGTCATAAAAAAAACGATCTTCGATAATTATCAATTTATTTTAATGACATTTTGTATACAACAAGTATGTGTCATTTCAAAATAGATATAATATAGAAATTATCAATAATACTGCTAAGTATTGCAGAAAAACACTCAAAAACGAGGTTTTTTTTATGTCAAAAGGCGGCAAAAGAACAATTGGGTCACCTGATGTTATGTGATCACCACCGTCCATAGACACTAGCAACACCAGGGGAGTCGCAATTAAGTTGCCAGCTTTTGTATTGGGGAGGGTAGGAAAGGAGAAAGGGGAAGGGAAAGGGGGAAAGGAGGTGGGCCTCCGGCGCTCACACAGACCGAACGAAGCGCAACAATGCAAGCATAGTTACTTCACGTCGGTGTTCTGTGAGAGGGTGGTACTACCCCGGACGAGTCGACCCATTCATGATGAAACTAGTAATAGCTACAGCGTGGCTTTACCACCTTCAAGGGTTTTATTAAATTGAATCAAGGTTCACGTATTGTTCTCGAGGAATAGAATCAATCTGCAATAACGCGAGAGAAACCGCAGGCAAAAGCTAATAGCATATTAATACTATTAATAATAGCATACAATTATCATTGATTGGTAACAAATTATGATAATTATTTCGATTTAATTAAGTTTCCTATGACGACCGTGACTTACATTTCAAACAACAAAATTTCTTATCTATTCTTGAACGCGCTAATCTCAGGAACAACTCGTTCGATTTCAAAAAATATTTTATAGTTAGATAGCTCATTTATCGAGGAAGCTGTAAATCATATCGCTAAGACCGATAGGAGCGGAGCACCAATGAAGAATGTTTCAAAATCGGGGTTAACGTACGTATTATTTTAAAATATTTTCACCTTCTACGTAAATGAAGTCGAAAGTTAAAGATAGCGTTAGCCCAAAGTAGCTATTCCACGCGGACGAAGTCACAGGCAGAAGCTAGTTTGTAAATGACATAACCTTACGAGAATTTTTTGGCGGGATCTTGGAATGGCAATGGCAAAAATTATCTACTAGAAGATTGGGTGCCAAAAATAAAATAAATAAATAACCTTACGAAATATATACAAGTGATCCTTTATTTACAGAAGAAAAGTCTGATAAAGGAGTCATAGTCCCTTCCAGTTTCACAGCATAAGTTATAATAAAATATTAAATTATTTTCTAAAATGGGTGTGTTGATAAATTACGTCCTTATTGGAATGATGGCTCAAGTTGTTTGGATGAAATTCCAAGATATTTCAGAAGAATCGCTGGATTTAAATGCTTGGTGGGGCCCAAATGAATTGAAATCTATAAACGATACTGGCATATATCCATTCAAAGTCACTTTTGATGATGAGGTAAGTACAATTATTTATATTTAATTAATACTTTCGATTTTTTCTGTAACTCTGAATGTAATCTGATATTAAGATTATCTTTATTTGCATATTTTCGTCACGTAAGTAAAAAGTGTTATGCACCCTACATATGAATCTCTCGTCTCTCTATCTCAGTGTTATCCGTATTTTCTATTTTCATCATTTTCCCAATGCAGTTGACGTAAAGTAAGGAATCAAAAAAGTTTCATTTAATATTTTAGGAAAAATGTTTATTTGTTAAAAAATTGTGGAATTAAAAAATGTATATGTAACTCATGTATCATTGAAAATAGCTAACAAATCATTTTGAATCTAATTTGGACGTTTTCAGTATTGATTTATTGAGCTTACACGACCTATACACCTTGGCTCAGAAACATAAGAAAGAAAGAAAGAGAGAGCATTTGTAATGCTAATTTAGTAAGCCACCACCCTAACTTGAAAATCTGTCGTCAAGTTCCTATAAATGTGTTCGGGCAGCTGCATTTTATTTCCTATATTCATTCAATCTTCGGTTTTCTTTACACATAACATTATTCTAGTTGGTGCAGCAAATCTTGACCTACACGATATTGAAAGTCTTACTGGATAGCTTATATTATGTAAACTATTCTATATATATATTTGTAAAATAATAACTGATTTATTTTTCTATTATAGTTTTCATATTTTATATTTTTATAATGGTTTATTATATCTAATATTATATTACTATTACTGAGAAAACTCTGATACCACGAATACTGAAAAAAAAACAGAAAATGCAGTTCTCGGGAATAGTCTAAAGTTGGCTAGTTTTCTATTACATAAAAATGGCTATATAACAAGCAAACCATAATCATGAAGAACATCGTTTTTAATCGGAATGAAAAATTGTAAGGCTAAAAGAACCCATCAGACTTTGTAACTATATAATAATAATTATAAATACAGTGGTACAACAAAATAATCCCAAGGAGGGTTGATGTCAGGCAGGCGGCCGATCGTAATAATTAAGCCAAATCATATACCACAACATGACATAGCATGTTGTACTGACCCTACTTATGTGGGATAAGGGTAAGAAGAAGAAGAATAACTGATTTACTTAATGGCTCAAACCATTGGGCTTTGGACCATGAAAGTTTATATGCAGATTAATTTTACACTGTAGGGGAGGGTGCACTAACGAAGGGTTTTTTTGATAGTTCAACCCCTAAGTTAGTGGAAAATACGATAAAAGTTTCTATGAGAAACCCAACATTTTTCAACTTAGATTTATAAAAATTGGAATTTAGCACTTTCAAAGTGCTTTTTCATAGTTGTTTCAAATTAAATAAATATCTTAATATTCCTTTACTAAGATGGATGTGTGGTGTAACTAGAATCGATAAGATTAAGAACAGTTTTAAGTATAATTATTATTTAAATATAAGATGGAAAAAGATAAAGATAGATTGTGTCAAAAATAATATGTGTATAAAAGGTGTGAATGCTGAGATGACATCTGACTGGGAAGACTGGAAAAGGAAAACGTGTTGTGAGAACATGTCCCTATTTAGGGAGGATGAAGATATAGTCCCTTATAAAGATACAAATGGAGACAAAGTCACGCGCGGCTGCTAGTATTTCATATTAATCTTAAACGCAATTAATGTTTCCTATATTTTACAGGCAATAGAATACCTCAGGTTCCGTCTAAAGAACCATCGACAGTTCCCTCCGCCACTTGAAGGTGCTACCTTTAGCTATGGATTCAATACCAACGTGCTTTACAGTTGGCTACATTATTGGGCTGAAACGTATCCATTTAAACAGAGAGAAGATTTCCTGAATCAATTCCCACAATATAAAACAAATATTCAAGGCTTAGATATACATTTTCTTTGGGTTCAACCGAAGGTACTTACATATCATTGTTTATTCTTTGAAATACATCTTTGCGATAATTTCTTCAGTTGCACTTTTTTGGTTTTACAGGCATATTATTACCAGGAAGTAGTTCCTTTATTACTTTTACACGGATGGCCTGGATCTGTGCGTGAATTCTATGAAACTATACCATATCTGACAGAAACGAATAAGAACAGAGATTTTGCCATACAAGTCATAGCTCCCAGTCTACCTGGATTCGGGTTCTCGACTGTAAGCAAATAATTGCCGCAGGTTCTATGAACTAATTTGAAGTTAAATAGTTAACTTAAAGGCTCTGATTGTATGTCATATGATAGTACATTTTCATTCAATTATTGAAATGGTTTAATAATACTACTTAGTTCCTCATCATCATCATCATCATCAGCCTGTAAGAGACCCACTGCAGGGCCTCTTCCCAAAGGAAGGTATGGGCATAATCACCACGCCAGCCCACGACGTATTGGTGATTTCAAATTCTAAGAAATCTACAGTCCTATGTTTTCCCACATATAGTAGTACTACAAGAACATTTCTCAGATCCAGGTTTCCTTGTGATGTTTTCCTTCACCGTCAGATAGTGTTACCAATTTTAATTAGCAAATGGACGCAAATTCCGAAAAATTCGTTGGTAAATGCCGGGGTTCGAACTTGCGGACATTGAAATGATATTCCACCGGTAAAACCACTAGACCACCAAAACTTTTAATTGGTTCTACTATTGGTACTACTTTATTGCATTTATTAAATTTGTGTTCGTCCCTTTCTTCTTCTTCTTAAAACGGTGAAGCGATGATGATGATGATGACGATGGTAATTCGATAGCGTGTCGGAAACCACGTCGAACGATGTAGGTTTAAATCTTTGTAATTTAGCCGCACCTTTTGGTTAAGGGAAACTTCGTGTTGAGACCATAGCGTAGTGGTAGCAATTTTTCTACGTCCGCTGTCCGCTGACACCGTAAGTTGAAAATCTATCGCCATCTGTTTGTGTGCTCCAGCAGCGGCACTTGAGAGCCAATCCCCTTAAGGTCTAGTGTGTTTCCATCTAAGATTACATCGTCATTTAATATCAGATGAGATTCCGGTGAAACGCTAAAACCTATCATTACATAGTATAAAACAAAGACCACTACCGCGTCTGTCTGTCTGTCTTTTCGCGATAAACTCAAGAACTACTCAACGGATTTTCATGTTGTTTTCACCAGTCGATAAAGTGATTCACGGGGAAGGTTTTAGTATATAATTTGTCAAGGATTTTTTTTATAATCAGGGCGGGACAACGTCTGCTGGGCCCTCTAGTATTGTATAAAATAAAGCTGTTTCAAAAATCATGCTTTAAGTTTTTATATAATTACTTTGTAAATAATTCTCAGTATATTGAAGTGAGAACGGTCTTATTCTCAGCTAATAGAATAGTATTAATACTTCCTTTGGAGCACTATCCATCGGGAAGTTTTGCATACTTAAAGAGAAAATCCGAATTAACCAACTGTTATATATGTGGAAAGATTGATGATTTGCATCATTTGTCGATGGAGTGTACCCAGAACAGCACCTGAAGAGAGTCCTTGATCAGTAGAATGAGTGTTAGTTGTCAAAGCATAGGTATTTGTCAGACCATTTTGGCAGAACCTTGTTCGCATGAAGCTAAAATGTTGTATGATTTGGTAAAGATATCTCATCAGCGACTCTCCTCATGAACTTAGATATAATGGGACTGATATGTTAGGAATAAAAGCCCCAAAAAACTATAATTAAAAAAATTGAAGTCAGAAATAAAAAATATAAACTAAAAACAGATGATGAATGCGATTTGGTAATATTTGTCATCCGATAGGCGGCAGTGCGACCAGGCCTAGGAGCAACAGAAATGGCCATCGTATTTAGAAATTTGATGTTGAGACTAGGTTTCCGGAAGTTCTATGTGCAAGGAGGTGACTGGGGTGCCTTTATTGGACAAACTATGGCTACATTATTTCCTAAGGTTTGTAAAACTATTTTGTACTGAGGTTCCAAGTATATAATCAGAAATGGCATTCGTAAGTCTGTTCCTGACTACAATGGTAGAATAAAATATTTTAACATCACTAGCTTAAAAATAAGACGAAATGTATCTGACTTATTAAACCTACACAAAATTATAAACGGCTCCATGGATGCATTTCTTATCAACCACTTCTACCTCAGACTTAATTACCAAACATTGCGTAATCCACATATCTTTGCCATTCCAACTGCGATCATTAACACCGTAAATAACAGTCTGTTAATACGTATGGCTAGATTGCATAATGACGTATCTCGAACAAATAACAACATCGACATATTTTGTGATGCATTTGGATCATTCAAGCGGCACTTGATTAAAAACATTAGTTTATTTTGTCATCTATTGATGTCATGCATGTTGGTGTGCTAAATACATAAAATAAAAATAAAATAAATAGATAATTTATTTAATTGTACAATTTTTTTTATTTCAGGAGGTGTTAGGATTTCATAACAATTTAGCCATAGCGTTAACACCGCAGGCAATATTTCTGACACTCTTAGGTGCTTTCCATCCATCTCGTATAGTAGAACCTAATTTACAAGACCGCATGTATCCACTGAGTGCTTTTTTCAAATTGTTTTTATCAGAATTTGGATATTTTTTTATACAATCTGCAAAACCGGATACTATCGGTGAGAATTATTAGTAATATAAAGTAATAACTAGACATATAAACACTGTCAATAAAATACTTTTGAACTAAAACAATGTTCAAGGAAAAAGAACCATATCAAGACATATTTTCAAAGAGAACTAAATTCTGATCTGTGTATGCCGTTTTTAAATATTGACTTACGATGCAGTTAATTAATATAATATAAATTGTATCAATTGGAATCCAGTAAGATTTCTTAAGTCAAGCTTTCTTTGAGCATTTAGCTTGACGTGGCAAAACATAATAAAAGAACACCTATATAAATAAGTGTAACTAAATGATTTGTATTAAAACTAACTTTTTGGAAAGTAGTATTTTGTTTTTTTTTTTTATTATTATATATATCATTCATTCGATGACATTCTTTTCTAAGGTATCAGTCTATCTGATTCTCCTGGAGGTCTTCTTGCTTATATTCTTCAAATATTTTCATCGGGAACTCGTAAAAAGTTCATTAATCTTGCTGATGGTGGACTCGACAACGTCTATACCCGGGAACAATTGATTGATAACCTTATGATGTACTATATTCCGAATAGTATTACCACTTCTTTTAGAATTTACGCTGAGACTGCTAATATGAAGACTTTACTTATGGGCCTATATGCGTAAGTTTGTATTTCATTTCTCATCTATTTCTGATGTCAAAGTTATTTCTCTTTTACTTTGTCTTTGATAAGTTGAATATCTTTTTGCTCTCCATGTAACCTTAATTCAATCCATAGATATTTATTTACGAAGTTGCTAAATCCCTATTAAAGTGAAATATTTTAAAACTTTAATTTAATTAAAAGATCGTGGAATCAACTACCATAATTATCAGTGCCACTATAATAAGGTTTGAAAGGTGGTATAGCCACGCTGAAGCTATTACTGGTTTCAACATGAATGGGTTGGCTCGCCCGCGGTACTACCACCCTCTCACAGAAAACCGACGTGAAGTAACAGTGCTTGCATTACTGCGTTTCGTTCGGTCAGTGAGAGCGCCGGAGGAACACCTCCCTCCCCCTTCTCCTTACCTTCCTCATCCCTCCAACACAGGCGACTCCCCTGGTGTTGCAAGTGTCTATGGACGGTGGTGATCACTTAACATCACCTGTCCGTTTGATTCCTATAACATAAAAAAAAATAAAAAAGCAGAAAATTTACTTTTAATATTTGACCACAATCTCACCTAATATTAAATGACGATATGATCTAAGTTCGTAAACAAGCAAAACCTAGAGTGGGCAGGCTGCCGGAACAGTCCGACAGGTGCTTGATGATAAATTCTCAGGTTGAATATCGTAGCTACCGGGCGGTGGACTTAGAAAAACCTCTACATCAACGCTATGGATTCAACACGATGTTCCATTACAACCAAACTCCAACTCAGTTGAAAGGATTCGATCCTAAGTCATTCATGTAGCGAAAACGCTATCAATCAAGCCTACTTATGTAACTCTTTAAGCACCAGATTTTTCTTTTTACTTATATAGCCTTTGTGTATAAAGTAAATTTTAATTTTCTAGACGACCAACTCCAGTACCTACGTGCGTGTTGCAAGCCAAAGATGAAATCGCCTACCAACCGCCGTTAATACTGAGAACCAAATATCCAAATTTACTAAATGCGACCATTTTAAATGACGGTGGACATTTTTTAGCACTAGAAAAGCCTAAAGTCTTCGCTGAGAATGTACTGAACGCAATAACTCTATTTAGGAGATGGCATGCAATGAAACTAGAGCAGAGGTATCTGGATAACTACATGTGCCCTTGTTTGTAATCCTTATTTTCAGGGTTATTGTATTTTATTATTTGCTTCCAAAGTTTCTAAAAATACCTTAGTGTTTTTAAGCCATATGAAAGGTGTGTCTATCTTTCTGATTCCAGATTTTTTTTTGTTTTTAGTTACTGTTAGTGTTGGATGTATTGATATTATATATGTATTGCATCAGATGGTTACATTATCAAAGGTTTTGCAATGAACAGTTTCTAGCGTATTAAGTATGTATTACATAGTTGGCATATTAGCTAATTTCGTTATCTGTGGAGTATTTATTTGTGTTAAGTGTTCACTGGTGTGGCTGTTAATTAAACGGATTTATACGATTATATATTTTTGTGTAATTGTACCTTCAATTCAGTTAATTGTTTATAACTGCGTATCACTTCTCCTGTATTAAAATTGTATACGTTTAATCAGAATTAATTAGTACCGATCGATATGAAGGATACTTTTCACTCTGATGTACTATTTGAAACTCACGACTTTGTCTGCTGCGATTATTAACTTAAGAATATTTTTTTATGTATAGAGGAAGAAGTATAAACAACCATCTTGCCCCATTTCTCCACGGAAAGAAACTTTAATAACTTCATATTAAATCTAGTTATCGTGATATTCTTGTAGATAAAGACCAGGAGATTAAGAAGTGAAATCAAAACAAAGGCCATAAGGCTATATGTATAGTGAATCGGCCCATATATTGAAAGGTATTTAGGGAATATGTAGGTACTAATAAGGCAATCAAATCCTAAATGATTCAGATCTCTAATTTAATTGATTTTCGAGAAAAAGTAAAATATGCAAACAAATTGAAAAAATGGGAATTTTTTACGAATGACTGATTGATCTAAATTTTTATTATATTTTCGGGGCTACTGTTACCATCTAGAAAAAAAATGTAGAAACTTATAGCTTCATAAGAGCATTGAGAATTTTTTTTTACATATTTTTCTTTTTCTCGCCAACCAATTAAATTAGAAATCTGAAATTTTCATGATTTTATTACCTTATTAGTGCCTACACATCTCCTAAATACCGTTGCAATATTTTTATTGGGCCGATTCATTATTTTTATGGTCTTTGATCGAAATTTACTTCTTCTAAATTAATTCTTCCCATGATGCGCGCACAAAAGGAAACCTTTATAATTTTATTTAGATGGACAAGTAAGTATTTGTTGAAAATTATTTTATCTATTATCAGTTCCCTCTATACGTACATCATCGCAGTAATATTTTTTATTTTAAATATCACCATGTCGTGGTAATTCATTGTTCTTTTTTTATATTCTATACGGTTCATAATTTTTTTGGTTTAAATTAAACACATAATGAAATACATTAAACATTTAATATTTTACATGATATTGTGCGAACAAAAAAGCAATTCGTCTTTAAACTTATGAAAGTAATAAATTCAGCTGTCAGTTATATTATCCGGTACTTTGACAAAATCACATTGTAATAATTATCACTTATCTTAATATATTACTATGGTCTTATCTATAAATTTATTGCCAGATATAATGGGTTCTTCTGTTTGTTAGGTAAAATAAATAAGTTTTTCATTTTTATTTCTTGCCCTCGGACATATTTGTCTATCAACTTGATTATTTTCGTAAGCTCGTGACTGTCTTCGTTAAGATCACAATTACATAACGATATTATCTTTCGACATCAATTAAGTTTTTATTACCGGAAAAAAATTGTCAACGTTTTACTCTCACGGTTTAGAACTATACGTCCCTAGTTTGTGAAGTTAAAACTTATTTAGCGGCATTGAGCGAATAAATTAATTAAAAATAATTAAGTTTAAGAATCGCTAACAAAGGTGCTTCTTGATAGCTTGCTATGCAAAGGGGAGATGGGTTGGGGGCTCTGTTTCTTCATTGCACTAGTTCGGCCGTCTAGGAGATAGATAGCGTGTACCAGGCTGTCTCTCTTTATCGCGGGAGGTCTGGCACAAGGCTAAACAACGCAAACGTCGTCTCTTGTCATCCCGTTTGGCAACAAAGTGTATACTGTGGAGTTTTAGTCCATACGGGTCTCACACTATCCACTCTCTCCTTCAGGAGGGTAGTATGTCAACGAGGATTTCCCCACATTAGAAGAAGGTGCATCTTGAGAGATGTCTAATGGCTTTACCATTAAGAATTGATGATGATAATGAACATAAAATGATTTAAGTTACATATTATTTTAAGCCTACAGGGCAAGTCTTACCTTTATTGATGTCAAGTAGATGACTATTGTTACCGCCCACCTCCGGTGCCGCTGCATAACATTCAAGAGACGAGACTACAACACGACCGGAACATTGATATTAGCGCTATCATATTATAAATATACATTGACATCATATTAGAGATACACATTGATACTAGCGCCACCATATTAAGAGACACATTGAAACTAGCGCCACCATAATAAAGATACATAAATAAGAATAATTATTATTATATAGATTTTAATAAGACGTAAATAAGAATATCACTATATACAATTGAATCATTAGTTTGATCATTATTAATAATAGTATATTCTTTGACTTCATAGTTCGGCCATGAAAGGCAAGATGTCGCTGATCTACATGTCGAAACAGATTAAGAAACATATTAGAGATACATAAATAAGGATAATTATATAAAATTGTTGTATAGCTTAAATAACATTAATTTGTTCATACTTTATTATTTTTGTGTTACTTAAATTATTTTGCGGAATTATGTATAAATAGTAATCGCTTTGACTTATATAGATGGGCCTTTAAAAGGCAAGATGTCTGTGATATCTACGCACTTCTTATATAACAAGTATTGTAAGGCGAAGCTCTGGCCAAATAAATAGTGACAGTATCTACAAAGTGTTTATTGCCATTCCTGACTGCATTGACATTATACGTGATTAGTGTAACACTATCATCATTTTTGAATTCTATCAAATCCCCTATATCTCATCTGATAGCTACAAATGAAGACATAATTGTCGCGATATTTATTGACTATGATTTGGATATTCAAGATGCAAGAGTTTATTTATACATAAGTCTTTTAACTTAAAATTGGTTATTGTCTACAGTTAAACTACATAATGTTCAATCATTGTCTTGATTTGGATGCATCTTAATAAATATTTTTCTTGTTACAGTCATGTGTATCAAAGATCATTAATTTAAAAACGCTTTCTTCTACATATATTACTATCTATTTACAAGACAACAAAGGTACAATTATATAAATATTAAGAATTACTAGCTACTTATGTAAATTAAGAAATCGAATATTATTGAAGTATTTGATCGAAGTTGTTATAAGTTAAAATGCCGCATTCCAGCACATCATTATATAACACCAAAATCCAGTGTTTCAAGAAAGGACTATCGTACACATATTCCAATTTTTCATTTTCCTTTCGGAGCTGACACGAAGTCTACCTACGATGGGTACCGATTTCTTATGGATGATAGCATAAGTCATGAACCCAGATATTTGCAAACATCCCAGAAACGCTACAGAATCGGGCAGTCCCTAATATAGTTTAAAGATATTATTCTATTGGAACACGCAAAGTGTTGATAGTCCTATATTTTTAGCAAACCCATTGGCTGCTCATTTATGAATTAGTTTATACTAGAGGGCGCCCAGTGGTCGACATTCGACCGTAGTTCATTGATTTTTTAAAGTTTGAACTTTATTAGGGTTCTTTTGTTAACTTACTTCTATAATCAAAGGTTTTTATCATGGTTACTCAGTTATTATAATAATAATTGTATGTTATAAAATCATTGTTGAATGTAGAATGAAAAAGGGTAATTGGAACGTAAGAGTAAAATAATACATACAGTCGAGCATTGCAACCTCCTTCACAACCTTTTTTGAAGTCCTTTATTGACAGATGTCAAAATGTCTTTTTTATTTACATGTGTGTAAAATTGAAGCGGTAGCGGTAGTGTGAGTAATGCATATTTTAATTAATTTAATTACTTGTAATGCATTTTATATAAAATAATAGCTTTCTGCACTTCTCCTCTACATAAACTTTAACTATGCCAAGTTTCACGTTCATCCGTTCACGCAATTCCTTTAAAAAGGGGTACAAAATTTGGGCTGCACGTATTAATATATATTAGAGTATATTTAAAACAAAACAACGTTCATTTAAGATACATAATGGTTACCGGAATTCAGTTTAACTGAAATAGCAATCGTAATGCGTAATCTCATGATGAGATTAGGTTACATGAATTACTATATTATATACATGAAGGTGATTGGGTAGCTTATATAGGACAATATATCGCTACTTTATTTCCCGAGGTAAGCAAGGATTTTACTTAGATACTTCCTTAAGTCACTGAATCTGAGATATAATATATCGTTTCTTAGAACCCTACAGATTAAGATGAAAGAAATGTCATGGAACCTTTGTCCTGCAATTTAATGTTACCTAGTGGGCGCCCAGTGGTCGACATTCGACCATAGTAAATATTATAATACTATATATATATGTTTTACTGTGCCTTCCTCGTTGAAAGACAAAAGTGACCAATATAAACTATAATATCTGTAATCAAAATTCTATAGTATTTTTATAAAGTACTGGAATATTACATATCGGTTCGCTATAACATCCAAATTGACTCTTCCTGAAGCCATGTAGTCATCGACAACTGTAGAAAGAAAGCCTATACGCTGTTTACCTAACTGGCCTTTACTGATTCATTAGGCTGTTCAAAAAAGAGCAGTAATGTACTCAGATGTATGTAAAAGAGCTCTAGGGCGCAAGGGCTCGACTCGGTTTGGGCTATTGCCTTGTATGCAATATATTGTTTTTTTTAATGCCATATCAGTCAAACGAACAGGTCGGTCACCTGATGTTAAGTGATCACCACCATCCAAAGAGATTAACAACACCAGGGGAGTCGAAAGTGCGTTGCCAAAGGGAGGGAGGGAGGAGACGAGAGGGGAGGTGGGCGTCCGGCGATCTCACTGATCTAACGAAACGCAACAATGCAAGCACGGTTACTTTACGTCCGTTTCTATGAGAGGGTATTTGTTCTCTACGTGTGTATGTCACTGTGTCACAATTTTGTATGCGTGTTCGAGTAGATCCCAGAATTATTTAGATTCACAATTGGACCCGGTAATTTTAGATATTTTTTTTATTATCAAGGCAGGACAGCGTCCGCCGGGGCCGCTAGTATTATATATGTTTGTATATCTCGTATGTATGTATATGTTCGCTAAATAAACAGGTTTTTGTAAATAGCGTTATATCTTAATTTCACTTAAATAATATCGAGTTAAAATAAAGATTAATAAATGTAAATGTTAAATACATATAATATTTTATATTCGTTTTGTATTAAAATCTTGACTGCACTATGCGCAAGGCCGAACTCAAAGCTAAATAGAGCGACCAAAAAGTTTGATTCGGACTATAATTGTATTTCTAGAAATGAATAGGCTAGATCAATACATTTTGTAGGTGGTAGAGCCTTGCTGAAGCTGTTGTTGGTTTCAGCATGAATGGGTCGGCTCGCCCGGGGTAGTACCACCCGACTCACAGAAACACCCACGTGAATTAACAGTGCTTGCACTGTTGCGTTTCATTCGGTCAGTGAGAGCGCCGGATACCCACCTCTCCATCTCCTCTCCGCCTCCCCAACATAGGCTGGCAACGCATTTGCAGCTCCCCTGGACGGCGGTGTTCACTTACCATCAGGTGACCCGCTTGTTAGTTTGCCCTCTATAATATAAAAAGGGGTGTAAGGAGTGTCGAATAACATCATAAGACTTGAGACACCCAAGCCAACCTCACCTGCACATGGTGAACTCTGCTGAATAACGAACGAGGCAATGGCGAAAGTGGGGTGGTTGGGTTTCACAGCCTGACTGGGTCGCAACCACCATGTATATGGCGAAAAAGCCCGTAATAGTGATTCGCTTCTGCGGGTCGCGTTTCGGGATCAGCCTCTGCATATCCAGCTTTTTGCAGGCCGGCATAATAGTGGCGACCGGCGATGAATAGTGTGTCACTCGGTGGTCGCCATTGTTTTTGGATTGTACTGTGCTTACCATCAGGCATAGTGCAGTCATTTTGCCGTGCTACAATAAAAAAATTAAACAATACCAAATCCATAACGCTAGTGTGTGCATAATGAAGGTTCTGGAGAGCTTTACGATTATTTGGTTATTAAAAAGTAAATTTTCAAAAAAAAGTATTAACTGACTTCAATATCAATCAAAAACCCACAAGGCACTAAAAAACGGAAAATAAATAGTTTCTCAAATTAACCAAATTAAATAAAACATGAATATGTGTGCTACCTAGAGATGTATTTTTGCTTATGCTTTTTAGTGCCTTGTGGGTTTTTGATTGATATTGAAGTCGGTTAATACTTTTTTTTGAAAATTTACTTTATTTTTCCATTTTTAGTGTACATAAATATATTTTACTAGCAGTGCCCGCGAACTCCGTTCCGCCTTAAGTATATTAAAATATGCGCATTTTTGCGGTATGGTATCTATCGGTATGGTATGCGATATGGTTTCAATTGGTTGTACAATAAGTAACGTTTGGTACGAACGCAACCTTATCAATAATCAGCGATAGTTTCTACCACAAACTCGGCTACCATCGCTTCACATATAATACACCTTAAGGAATGTAATTACAATGCTTGCGTCATGTTGCAACACAGCAACGAACATAAACACAATAGGCTCCTAAGAATTGAAGAGTTTTTTTTATAATATTGATGGCAAACGAACATACGGGTCACCTGATGTTAAGTGATCACGGCCCCCCATGGACGATTGCGACACGAGAGGAAACACAGATGCGTTGCCGGCCCTTAAGAAAGGAGTAGGCTCGTTTCTTGAAAGTTTTCTTACTTTGTCACGGATCCCATAATCAGAACCTAACCAAACTCTCGTCAAACTACCCTTGAAGTACATCCTTTCCAACAAAAAATGAATCATCGAAATCGGTTAACGTGATATTGAGTTATTCGTCTATTTGTCGTGTACATACTTAATGCAAATTTAAAACTTATACGGTTTTGCACTGGATGCCGTTGTCGAAACTGGACCAAATTGAAATAGGACCACATGGGAAGTACCAGCTTTCAAAAAAGAATAATCAAAATTGGTTCACCCAGTCCAAAGTTATGAGGTAACAAACATAAAAAAAAAATACAGTCGAATTGATAACCTCCTCCTTTTTTTGAAGTCGGTTAAAAATACAAATCACACTGTTATCGAGTTAATAAATATGAGGACTCATAATCCGCTATGCAAACTGAATCCACATGAATATTCATGGTTAGATTATGTTAAGTCGGAGTTGCAAACGACTGATTTGTTAAATTGCAGCTAGACCAAACATTTATATTTTGTTATATTTTAAATTAAATAATGTCTCCATTTAACACATTAGTTCTAACTACTGGTCATGTCGTGGTTGAAAATCAACTGGAATTCGTTAACCTTTTAAGTTTAGATGTAATAGAAGTTTTTGTTAGTGTTATATCTATACAATCACAGAATTTATTTTTTTAATTTTATTCTATTACGTCAGCAGCGACCGTATACAAATACGTCATTATGCATTCATTTGCAATTGAGTTTAAAAATATAAAAACATATAGACGAAGACGAGGAGACACGTATAAAAGTATTACGTCATTTGCGATGACGTCATGGTTATGATATATTCAACCACCACTATAAGACCTGTCAAGTATGCAATATTGAATATAGTTAGAAATTATCCTTAGATATGAACAGCCTCATGATCCAAGCACAGAATGCCCAGTGCCCTTCCTTCGAACGTACTAACCGCTGTTATGCTGACGATAAGATGGTCGAGAGCGAGGCCGTGTGGCTCTCCGTCGCCTGCTATTGCGAGACAGTCATGCTTGCAAAGGAGGCGGCGAAGAGGGAGAGGGAGTAGACCACTAGACTCCCCTCCCGCGGTCGACGAACCACACGGCGGCGATGGGTAGATGATAACCTCCGGCCGCCGTAGATGGGGCCTGGGGGCGATGGACACTGGCATGTCCGTCACCCTGGCAGTTTTTAACTGCACAGTCCCATGTGGTGGAGGTACACTGTGCCGATGCGACTGCCACAGTTCGTCAGGGGGATCTAACACTCACTCCCCCTTTTAAGGGTCTACCATCTTTGACCTGTCAGACCGCAGTCAGGGCCTCTTGAAGGGCTTGCACCTGTCGAGAGAGCAGACGCAGTACCAGCCGGCAGTCCCTGCTTCCCCACATAAAGAAGTACATGAAGGGACCATGGGGTTTAAAAAAAAAGACTAACGGGTTTTCACACCTTCACCGGGCTTTCTAGGGGAATTCTTACGGCACTCAACGTATAGAAACAAGTGCAAGTGAGTTTAAATGTCAAACCTCGGCTTAAGCTGTTGCTTTGAATACAACATCACGAATCCATCCTAAGCTAACCAAGCTAGCTATACTAATGGGTTACGTATAAACGTATGGGTTAATGAAACACATATATATTCTAGCATGTTTGCTTTATCAACACGGACATGTATTTCGAGTACGATAATTTGGTTAAAATTATTAGATCAAAGCCGTTGTCCAAATGGTGTAGCCTAATGTCAGAATAACTGGATATAAAAATAATCTACTCAGAGCGACTTTGTGATCACATTTTAGATTTTCGATTGTGATGTGTTTTATAGTTAATGTGAATGTAAACAAGTAATGTTTTGTTTTATTTAATTTAATGTATTTAAAACACATATATACACATTATTGCAGGTGCAGGTGGTTCTTCATTTTAATCATGCCAAATCTCAGTTCTCCGTGCGTGCAAAGAGTCTAAAAAACTTTAAATACTCCTGTAGGTGGTAGAGCCACGCTGAAGCTATTACTGGTTTCAGCATGAATAGGTCGACTCGCCTGTAATACCACCCGACCCACAGAACACCAACGTGAAGTAACAGTGCTTACATTGTTGCGTTTCGTTCGGTCAGTGAGAGTGCCGGAGGACCACCTCCCATGCTCCCTTTCCGTCCTTCCCTTCCCTCCCACCAAACACAGGCTGGCAACGCACTTACGGCTCTCTTGGTATTGCTAGTGTCTATGGACGGCGGTGATAACTTACCAATAGGTGATCCGACTGTTCGTTTGCCCGCTATAATAAAAGAAAGTTGATTTGTGAATCCAAAAAAGTACACATTTAATCCATTGCTTTAAATTTTCACTTTGTCGGCAGTGCGTATAACTGCTTCGACTTTTTTTATACCCTTGCATTCGGTACATGTCAGGTTCAATCCAAGAACAATCAAATACAACGGTAGCCGATACGGAAATACAACACTGAAAATAGTTATCACGAACCACCGTTCGTACTGTAGTAGATTTGAATAGCTCATGAGAATGAACTGAACTGAACGAGAATTTCCCGAATGTCTCGACCGACTCGCCTTTTATAGTATTCAGCTAAATCACAAACGGCCATCGACCAATAGCGTGTCAGGTTATTAGTAAGACCCCCGATGTAGTCAATAAGAAAGAAAGAAAATATATTTATTCAATGCATACAACACGTACTTACAAGAATATACATAAATACAAAAAATAAGAGAGACAAGCGTTGCATGTGGTGAAAAGGTCTTTGTCTCAGCACAAGCTGCAAGCTTCCAAGTTCCATGTTCCAAGCGTTGCAGCACTGGTTTTCAGACAAAGCCTGCTGTATATTAATATATAGACGTAATTACAATTACACGGACGCATTTACATGATAAATTCAAATTAATATTACACATACCCTTAATATGTAACCTAATACTGTTAAAATACGATACAATAAAGTTTATGGTAAAGCTGTAGAATTAGATATAATTTTCAAATGATTTCGCACTAGTTCAGAGATCATATGATGTAACAAGTTTATTTAATTTATTTATGTACTGAAATTCATGCGACGCTCGCTGTGTTAATAGATAGTTTTTCAAATGTTTTTTAAAACTAGAACGATGACCTCGTGTAATGTTACGAATAGGAGGAGGTATGTCATTCCAACACTTAGTGGCCGCGTACCTAAAAGAACGACGAAAGGTCACTGTTCTATGTCGCGGAAGATGAAATACATGTGAGCAAGTCCTTTTATGGTGTTTATTATGATCTCGAGTCCACACAAATTTATATAAAAGGTAACTAGGCGTCTCGGTTAATATTAATATCAAACAGCATACTAGCCAAGTTTAGCTTCTGTCTTGCATTCATTTTCAGAAGTTTAAATTTAAAGAGGAAAGGTGTGATGTGTGAACGTGGTGGAACATAATAACAAAAGCGCACACAGGCATTTTGTACACGTTGTATTAATTTTTGTGTTCGCCCAAGAAGACATGGACCGTAAACCACATCACAATAATTCAACTTAGATAGGATAATAGACTCGCATAACTGCAGCCTGAGTTCCTCATTAAGATACGGTCTAATTTTGTAAAGTATCTTAAGCCGGTAAAAGCAGTTTCTTATACATTCACTTATATGTTTTTCAAATTTTAAGGAACTGTCAAACACTATTCCAAGGTTTTTCGCTTCATGAACATGCTGCACAGGCTCATTGTTAACCATTATTTTAATTTGTGAGACGATTTAATTTTTAATTTGGTGTTTAGAGCCCATTACCATAAATTTGGACTTTTTTGGGTTTAGATTCAGGCAATTAGAGGTAGACCAAGTGTATATTTGTTCTAAATCATGATTTATTTTATTTACTGCCTCAATATAATCATTGGGTTGGAAGGAATAATAAAGTTGGAGATCATCTGCGTAGAGGTGGTATAGACAATGAGTAATATTATTTATAATATCTGCTGTATATATAATAAAAAGAATAGGACCCAGAATTGACCCCTGTGGAACTCCACGAGGTACATATCTGGTTGATGAGTGAAGCTTTGTACCATCTGATTTCACTACTTCAACATACTGTTGTCTATTTGTCAAGTAACTATGAAACCAGCAGATTGAGTTTTTATCAAATCCGTAAAAAGACAGTTTTGATAAAAGTAGTCTAATATTTATGCAATCAAAAGCCCTGGAAAAATCCAATAACACCAAGATGCTGCAATTACCTTGATCTTGGGACGCTAAAAGGTTATCAACAACATCCAAAAGAGCTGTCGCTGTACTATGGCTCTTTCTAAAGCCCGATTGAGCCAGTGGTAGTAATGAATTATCTTCTACATATTTTATGAGCTGTCTCGCTACTACCTTTTCCAGAACCTTCGAAATGCACGGTAACAGGCTAATAGGACGTAAATCATGTAGAGTACTGGGATCTGTGCTTTTTGGGATTGGTTTAACTACTGCGACCTTCCAGCTATCAGGATAAATACCAGATGTCATCGACTGGTTGACCAAGGCAGTGATTGCTTTTAAAGCATTGGGCGGGGTCATATGTAACATCTCGAGTGAGATACCATTGACATTGACGTTGAGAAAATTGGCATTTATTAATTCCGGATCGAGAAGGTCCTGCGGAATATCAGCTATTTGATTGTGAGTGTTTAATACCTGTGATTTAATTTTTTTCCATAATAGTTTGGGATTCCTAATATGCCTGTTAATGTGTTGAGAAAAGTAACTTTTCTTTTCACTATCGAGTGCTCTGATAACTAGGCGCTTCATAAATTTATAACTCTCTTTAATTGATTCTACCTTGGTTTTTCTATATTTCTCATGGTAGTTATCTCTAATTTCTATCATCTTTTTTACGGTATCTGTGATCCACGGATGGGGTGGTGTTTTGAATACTCTAGTTTTTATCGGTGCATGTAAATTGAATAATGTAATTATATAATTAGTAAAAGTTGAAGCTAAATTATGAATATTATTGTTTATTATAAAGTATTCCCAATTAATATTTTGCAAGTGGACGTTAAATAGTTCAGAAACTATATTTTGTAATGGTCTGTATGTTACACATTTAGGGTGGATTTTTTCTTTTTTAAAGTTAAATTCTACAAGTATCATCGCATGGCCTCCCAACTCTGGGCTATGTTTGACTGTTGCACTACGAACGCGTGCATCCGTACACACAATGTCTATCAGTGTTTGGCTCTGCTCGGTAAAATGAGTAGGTTCATTAATCATTTGTATCAAGTTTAAATTAGAAATCGATTTAATAAATCTTTCTTTTGGCTAATGCAAACAAGCAAATTTATGTTAAAGTCTCCCACCAATATTACTTTATCAAATTTAGAAAAAGAGGTAATGGAATCAGTCAAAGTATCTAAGAAAAAAGTAATATCCTACTAGGGTGGTCTATATGCGGTACCGATAACAATCGATATGCAACTCACGCATATACGTAACCACATTTGGTCTATTGAGGGCACCAAAGGATAACTGCAGTTGCGAGCTTTTATACCATTGCGTATATAAAATCCAACTCCTCCTCCTCGCCCAGACCGGATGTGGCAGGACCTGGGTTTATGCCTAAAATGAAATTCAGGTAAACTCGGAGCCTTGGCCTCTTATATCTTAATAGTACGGAGAGTGCTAACAGTATTTATTATGTATTCCGTACTTTAATACGCAGATTGAAATTTAAATGTATGGTTGGATATCTTGCCTACTATGTATATGGATATATGGATATCCCACTATCATTTCCATTTTCCAATTATTAAGTTTAAATTTCCAATGCGAATTTAATACTCTAACTGGAATAATTTTCCGAAAATTTTCAATTGAATGCCTACGGTCCGAAAAAAATTCACTTGCATCATCGTTTCATATAACTAGATAATTTTTCAATTTTCTTATTGTAAATTAGAATATAGTCCCATATAACAATGATATAATAAAATAACGACGATTCCCTTTTTGAACTCTGGAGTTAAGTTCAAAGTGGAACCGGCGGACTGAGTGACACTTCACCGGAATTTGTCTGTCGGCCCGTGAAATTGAGTCGACTGATCCCAGCTTAGTGGGTGTTGGGTAATTTTAAAACAAACTTTTCAATGTATTCGACCTTTGGTTTTCATTATTAAGTTAAAATAAACATGTTTTTATTAACTTTATGTTTATTAACACGCTTTTATTAGCTTCACCTGTATGTATGTATGTTTGTAACCGACCCCTTTGAGCTCGATTTTGTTCTACTTTGAACGATCAGATTTAATTCAAACTTTGCACACCTGTCAAAGGTCGATGACAATGCAATAACCCGAAAAAAAGTTAAAAAAAAATTAAATAAAAAATTTAAAATAAATAATAGTTTAAAAAAACTAAAAAAACACGCTTTCATAAAAAATCCAACTAAAAAACAGAAAATAAAATTTAATAAATTTGGATATTAACATGCGCATCATCACCACCTCCAGATATCAGTATTTTTATCATTTTTTTTGTAACTTTTTACAAAAATATACATGTATTTCTAATCTACACTATCCTTAATCCAAATTTATTAAATTTTATTTTCTGTTTTGAGTTGGAATTTTTATGAAAGCGTGTTTTTTTTGTTTTTTTAAACTATTATTTATTTTTTACAAAGTTTTCCACTGACTTTCTTCTTTTTCAAAGTTTTCTTGAAAATTACTATGTTATTTTAAAAGGACTATGTGTTCAATACACATCAACTTTCAGTAGTCTTTCATTTTTAAGTTAATTCTCACTACATATTATAAAAGAAAGTCCTATGCCACGTCTGTTCCGGGAGATTCATCTCGCTCGCCCCTTTGTGGGGAAAGCGGGGAAACCGCGTCAGGGAAACCCCTCTGGCGGTGGCGTCCTCTCTGACCGCTATTTCACGGCCAGGTCTATTGGTCGAGGTTAAAGTCCAAGGAGTTTGCCTCTATGATGTCAGTCGGTCGAGCTCGCTGGTTGCAAGCTCTCTAACTTGTGGCCTAAATCTTATTTTCAGGCGGGTTTTACCCCGTGTGAGGCAGTCTTGAGAGAATCGTCCTTTTGGCGGTCTGGCATGCAGCGGCGCGATCCCTCTAATGTGGGGGTGCGCCGATGTGTCCGCTCTATTAAACATCCTGATCGCTAGGCGTCTGACGAAGTCCTCGATGCTTTCGGCCTTCAGGTCTCGTGTGATAGTTCGATTTCTGACGTAGCGAGGCGCTGCGACCAGCAATCGAAAAACGGAGTTCTGGAACGACTGCAGAGACTTTTTCAGCGGGGCGGAAAGGCAGCCATACCACGCGGGGGCGGCATACGTCAGTCTGGATCTAATGTAAGTTTTATATATGCCTATTTGAGTGCGAATAGGCAACCTAGATCCCAGAATCGGACGTAGCGCCCTCTTGGCGGCTCTCGCTTTCTTTAGTGTGGTGTCAACATGTTTTGAGAATGACAGGTTTCTATCTATAGTAACTCCCAAGTATTTAATTTTTCTGCTCCAGGGGATTATCTCTCCCTGGAGTGTCAGAGGGGCGGATCTTTCCTGGCCATTCTAGTTACTAATGCCTGCGTCTTGCTAGTATTCACGGCAATCCTCCACTTGTCCAGCCATTTCGGGAGCGCGTTTAATGACGGTTGGAGAAGCGCGGCCGCTCTGACGCGGTTTATTGACGTGCACATGTATGCAGTGTCGTCGGCGTATAGGGCCAGCTCGGCTTTTCCTTTCACGGGGATGTCGTCTGTGTAGATCGCGTATAGCAGGGGTGAGAGGCAGCTGCCCTGCGGCACCCCTGCTCGAAGTTGAAATTCGCGTGAGAGACTATTTTCCACTCTGACGGTGGCTCTTCTGTCCTTAAGAAAGGATTTTATAATCCGATAGAGGCGCTCTTCTGCTGTTGTGTTGTTTGCTAACTTGTAGAGCAGGCCATCGTGCCACACGCGATCAAAGGCTCGTTGCACGTTTAAGAAGACTGCCGCAGCGTGCCCATTTTTCGCGTGGCATTTAATTATTGTGTCGATAACTCGTGTAAGCTGAAGCGTAGTAGAATGGCCTTCCCTAAACCCGAATTGTTCAGGTCTAAGTGTGACATTCGGGTTTAGTGCCATCAGTAGGAGTCTCTCGAATACTTTAGCCATGGTATTTAATAATGAAATCGGGCGATAGTTGTCTGGATTCTGTGTGTTTTTTGCTGGTTTCGGCAACATAATAACGACCCCGAGCTTTCAGAACGTCTGTGTGTCTCTCTGTTCGTGATACAGTGCATTTATGATTATTATTATACCTGGTGTTGCCATAAATACTGAAAGAAAGAAAAAATATATTTTCTATCGCAATTTATTACTTTTACAGTGTGTTAGTTTAATACATAAATATAAAACATTTGAAAATATAAAAAGCTTATTCGAAGTGGTCTCCATTGGCTGCAATACAGTCCTTTAAACGTTGAGGGCAGTTATCAATAGAAGCACGCACCCTTTTCATGGGAAAATTCTTTGCTGCTAATCGTACGTATTGTTTTAGGGACTCCAAATTATCATGGCGTTTAGAGCAAGCTGTATTCTCTAAAACTGACCATAAATCATAATCCGGCGGATTAAGATCGGGACTAGACGACGGCCAATCTTCAGCTTTGATGAAGTCCGAAACGTTCGTTTCCAACCAAGACTGCGTAGACCGAGCTTTATGACCCGGTGCCGAGTCTTGCTGGAAGGACCATTCTTGGTTATTGAACAAGGTATTGTTAAGGGGCTTCACTACATTCTCAAGAATGGTATCTTGATACACTTGTGCCGATGATTTGATACCTTTTTTACAAAAGTATGGTTCAGTCACTCCTTCATAGCTAATACCCCACCAAACCCTCACTGAAGTCGGATAGTGCACACGTTGCACCGGCACTCTGTCGACTCATCGGGAAGCTTCCTTAGAGATTTGAGGACATTTTTTTGTTAAAATGTTGCTCAATTGTAAAAAAAACCTCATCCGTAATTAATTTTTTTCTGTGACCTCCCTTTGCGTACCGCTTCAGTAGTAGTTTCGATTTCACCACCCTATTCTTTTTAAAATTACCAGTTAAGAAATGACCAGTACGTCTCTTATAGGCTGCAAGTCCTAAGTCATCTTTTAAAATACGCGGCATGGTTCTAGGCGCTATATTCATCTCCCGATATAAAATCTTTTGCTTTCGGGCAGGATTTCTTCGCATTCTTTCCCTTACTGCTTTGACCATTACCGTACGAACACCACGTGGACGGCCAGATATTTTTCTGTCACAAATAGAGGAGTTCTCATTGTACCTATTAATAGCCCGGTACACAAACATTTTACTAACACCAAGCGTATGGAGAGTTTTAAATATTGCATTTGGCCTCCATACTTACTTTGTGTAATGCAATCACAGCGATTCGGTTCTCTTTATCACCCCACTTTATTTTAATACCGCAAAATATTATACAATGTATTGGCGCCAAAATGAGAAAACTCAATGAATAATCATATAAAAATGACAGATTCCAAATTCAAATTTAATATTTTGTTTATTTTTAATTGTAACAGTATTTATGGCCAGACTAAGTATAGTTATGAAGTGTGTTGGGATCTTTTAACCTTACAATGTTTCTCTAGGTTTTGGCTTTGGTAGGCTATTTATAGTGTCTGCTTGAGCGGCACCAGCGTTCAGGTTAAAAACTAAGTTCTTCAAGATTATGGTGTGCTTGCTATATTGCCATTTTCATGAAACAGTAAACTAGCCAACTTTAGACTATTCCCAAGAACTGCATTTTCATTTTTTTTTAATTCGTGGTTTCGGAGATTTCTTATTGATAATAATTATAATATTCCATATATAATGGTTTATAATGGATAAATAATATATTAAAATAATATAAAGTATGAAAACTATAATAGAAAAAAAAACGTTAATAGATTGTTATATATAGACATTAATTGTTGTCATTAGAATTTAGAACGCTCGAGACACTAGCCTGTTAGAATAGTTTGAATCTTAAGGTCAATAATTTTAAGGTTAAGAGATGTAATTATGTTTATTTTACCAAATAAAAGTTATTTATTTAGTTTATACCGTTGAACAGGTTTTAATACTATGAGCGATGAGCAAATGTACGTCAAATTAAAAATATTCTAAAAAACACCACAGATAAGTTTAATTTCGTTGTGCGTTCTAGCGTAACAAAAGTAAATAGCTCAGCTGACCTTCGAAGTTGTATTAGCGGAGTAATTGAAAAGCAATTGAGGATAAACAATGTAGATTGTTTTCCTGTTCAGAAATTATTTATTAAGTTCTGTTTTTGGGTTGTTTTGTTCGATTCCACGCGTTGATCTTACGAATTGAAACATTTATCTCCTAATTCAATTTTCTCTCAGACGTTCTATGATTATTCCGTTGATTTTCATTTTATTTCGTTCCTTATTTCTTCAAAATCAATATCTGTATAAAACTGATATAAAACACGTGCTGTTGATTCATATATATATACTAGCTGACCCGTGCAACTTCGTCTGCACCAAATAGGTTATTACCGGTTCCAATTTTATTTCCAAACGCTAAAAACCTAATACCCGATTGTAGCGTAACTTAGCGGGTCCAATTGTGACTCGAAACTATACTATATATATATTGGCAAGAAATGTCTTCCCGATATCCACTGGGTTGCTCCTTTGACCCTCACCTCCACGCCCCATTTACTATATAATATATATTTACCTAAATAAAACGTAATCTAATATACCATTCTAACAGTGAAATAATTTTCAAAATAATTGATCAGTTATCGAGTGGGATGAAAAATTATTAATCACTAAAATGACTATTAAAAAATAGGTTGGTGTTAGAAGGGTGAAAATTTAGGGTTGTATGTATTTTTTAATGCCTCACTATAACAAAATTAAATTTAAAAACTTGTTAAAAATATAAAAAATAAATGTTAGGGATGGACAACCCTTATTACTTAGGGGTATGAAAAATAGATAGTAGCCGATTCTCAGACCTACGGAATATGCATATAAAATTTCATAAAAATCAGTCAAACCGTTTCAGACGAGTACGGTAACTAACATTAAGACACGAGAATTTTATATATAAGATTTAAATAACTACCTTGAACAATTATTTTTTTATAGTAGCACGGTAAAGTGCTTGCCTTGTGCCTGATGGTAAGCACAGTACAAACCAAAAACAATGGCGACCACCGAGTGACACACTATCCATCGCCGGTCACCGCTGTTATGCCGGCCTGCGAAAAGCTGGATGTGTGAGCTGCGTGAGGTTGGCTTGGGTGTCTCAAGTATTATGGTGTTAATCGACACCCCTTACACCCCATAATTTCAGGTACTGGTCTGATTTGAAAAATTCTTTCATTGTTAGATAACTCATATATTGAGGAAGGCTATAGCAAGGGACAATAGGAGCGGAGCACAGATGTGTCAAAATCGTTTTTTTTTTCTTTTGAGAGTTTCCGCTGCATCTTAGTTTGGCCCAAGGTAAACTATTCGATGCGGACGAAGTCGTGGGTAGAAGCTAGTTTAACATAAAGTTCTAAGAAACTATGATTTTTATAAGTAGCACAAAAGACTTAAGAATGTGTGTAAGCAAAGTATATTTTTGCTCTAAATTTTGTTTATTTTTTCTACTGTACATAAAATATATTAAGTCAATATATCAAGTTAGTAAAAGTAAAGCAATAACAAAAACATAATTAATAGCGATATTTAACGTATAAAAGACCAATGAAGCATTTAGCACACGCTATATAATTCTTATGGACATTGCAATACGCGCCGAGTATCTTATCGATTCGGGTCAAGTCAACCCTGGGTAATAAAAATTGCTTCGGGCCACAAGGGGTTACCGGATAAATAGATAACAGTAAACCGTTACGCATCAGGGACCTTTCAGTTCGCCGGATTAGGGTTCTCTGGACGCGACTTGATACATTTCTGTTTTATTTCTGCCATACATATGTTATTACCAGTCCGATTTAATATAGTAGACTAGCTTTTTTCATAGCACTTTTTTTTATATTATAGGAGGCAAACGAACAGATGGGTCACCTGATGTTAAGTGATCACCATCGTCCATAGACACTTGCAACACTAAGGGAGTAGCAAGTGCGTTGCCAGCCTCTATTGGGGGAGAGGAAGAGGAAGGGGAAGGGGAGGGTAGGTGGGTCTCCGGCGCTCTCACTGGCCGAACGAAACGCAACAATGTAAGCACTGTTACTTCACGTCGGTTTTCTCTGATAGGGTGGTACTACCTCGGACGAGCCGACCCATTCATGCTGAAACTAGTAATAATGGCTACAGCGTGGCTCTACCACCTTCAAAAAATAAACTATTATTGGTTTTACTGAGTCTGTAACATGGGACGACAAGGTAGTCACAGTTTCTTGTATTTAGAGCATGCCGATATTTTAATGCGGTAATGCGGCGCTGAAGAAGATACTGCGCAGCACATTCTATCTGAATATAATGCGTGGGAAGAGCTGCGTCGCATTTTGGCTGCAGCTTGACGGTGGATTTGTCTCTGTCGAGCGTGGTTTCAGCCATGCTCGCCAACGAACAGGAATGGATTTCGACAGACTCCTTCTGTGAGGTGGTCATCTCGAAGAAGGTGGCGGCAGAGAGGGCGGTTGAGGAGGATTTTCTTAGCGGCCGTCTTCGCCAACAGAAGGCCGATAGGAGGAGAGCGCCATTTTCCCACCTCCTCCCACCAGCGTAGTCAGATCTGAGAGGATGGGCCGAAGTCAGTAAGAATCTCACACTACCCACTCTCTCCCTCGAGAGTATGACGTGTCCATGAGGATTTCGCCACGTTACTAAAAAGGTTTTTAAGTTTAATGTACTTACCGTTCTCCACATTGCCATTTAAATCAGGTAAAATTGAAGTCAGACCCTAAAATATAGAAACCGTAAATAATTAATATACTCATTAAAAAATAACGCTGGTAAAATCATCAACGAACCCCTAAATATATTTGGAAAATAAGGTAGCATCAAAAATATGCAAATATTGTCGTAAAATAAAGGCCGTGTCGAAAAGCAAATTTTAATAGGCACCGTATACACGTGTTGCGCGGTCAAAGGTCGAAAATTGTGAGTGTAAATAAAATCACCCTCAATTTGGGAAACAACGTCTGACATTTTCTACAAAGAGTGAGTATAAAAGTTAGTCATTTCCCTGTTATATTTTCTTATTTAAACAATGTTTACCTGCGACTTGTCCGCATTGAAATTACCAACAATTTTTATGTTACGTGTAAAAGTGGGCGTAGGGCACGTGTGGTGTTGAATACTGCTTTTTTAAATTAGCGTAACCTGCTACCTTACTTATTCTTTTTTAAATAACAGTAGTCTAAATCAATCTTCATAACATCACCTACCTGCTAATCAGTCAATATCTGTGCAACCGGTCCGATGATGGCTTAGTCGATAGTTTGTTCAAACACAGCGTCGATGGAGGTACATGGGGATGTACGGGGTGTCGAATAACATCATAAGACTTGAGACATCCAAGCCAATCTCACATGCACGTAGTCCACCTTGCTGAATAACGAACGAGGCAATGGCGAAAGCGGGGTGGTAGGGTTTACAGCCTGACTGGGTCGCAATCATCATGTATATGGCGAAGAAGATCGTCATCGCTTCTGCGGGTCGCGTTTCGGGATCAGCTTGTGCATATCCAACTTTTCGCATGCCGGCACGACAGTGGTGACCGGCGATGGATAATGTGTTACTCGGTGGTCGCCACTGTTTTTGGATTGTACTATGCTTAACATCAGGCATAGTGCAGTCATTTTGCCGTGCTACTATAAAAAAGGTTGGAATCCTAGCAACTGAATCGGAGCTATCGGTGAAGGAAAACATTGTGATGAAGTCATTGTGTTAAGCATTGTGGTAGGGTTTTTTCTAAGTCCGTCTGGCTAAGTACCACCACCTACCTCTCTCAAGTTGAAAATCTGTCATCAACCTCCTGTTGGTGTGTTTTGGCAGTTGCACTTAAGAGCCAGTTCTCTCTAGGTTCAGCGTGGTTACTTACACCCTCAGATCACATCGCCATTTAACATCAGATGAAATTGTGGTCAAACTCTACAACTTATAAAGTATAAAAGATAGAAAAGTCGAAGCAGGCTTAGGGCCTGCTAAGAGAAGTGAAAATACGAATGAAAGAAAATGCTAACTCAACGTGAATCTTTCAATATTTTTGAAAATCTCTACTTACTAACCTCACTCACTCAACACAATTTTTTCATATTCCCGTATGGTTCTTAGAACATTTTATTGCATACAAACCTTGTTTTGACAATTACAAACATAAAAAAGAATAAGGGCGCGTTCAAATTAAGCGGTTAGTATCGGACTGCTAACGCACAGGGGCGGTTAGAACTTTCATACAAAATGAGTCGAACCGTGAACGGGTGAGTGCAGTCCGTCGCACGACCATTGGCAGGACGGCAACCCCACAGATGCCTCGTTTCTCATTCATGATTTACTAGTAAGGAGAGCACATCGTGTATTGTATTTTGTAAAATAAATAACTTTGGCCACTTTCATACTATGGATGACACAAAAATAGAAATACGCTACGTGTAACTCAAAATGTGATGATTATTCTAATTGTGTACAGAAAAAAGGCTTGCGAAGGTGTATGTTAAAAAATATATCACACATTAAATAAATAAAAATACGAATGAAAATATGTATTCAGTTTTTTTTAACAACAGCCGCACCGGCAATATTATTGGTGTACATCACTAAAATACAATCGGACTGCAACCGCATAGCACTCCTATTTAGACGATTCAGGTCGTACCGCTACCACCCTGCTGTAGTACGACACCCGCTCATAAATCTGTGTATCAACGGTGCGGCAGTAGTCAGATACCAATCGTCTAAACTGAAAGCGCCCTAAACCAAATAGTCTTTCTGAAGTGATGCATTTACATACACGCGGCAATTGATTCTTGTATATATATTGATAAATATAATAGTCCTCGTTTAGTGAGATTGGGAGAAACTTACCTCTTAATAAATCGGACATTGGGATGATGTAGTAATGACGATGCTTGCAAGTAAGGAAATAATTGTATTTTATCTAATACATAAATCGAAGCCGATTGTAGTTACTTACTAAATAACTATTTGAAAACAACTTAATTGCTAATATCATTTAGTAGAAAAACTATTTCGCAACCATTCAACAAAGTTTACCTGATTTGTGATAACTATATTCAGCGATTTCTTACATAATCCAACTAATACTTATTCAGTAGATAGTAATTTATTCTAAGACGCTAAATTGTTATATATTATTTCTTACAACTTGTATTGAAAATGATTATTAACTTACAAACGACGAATAAACGTCTAGAACAATCTAGAATTCTTTACACTCATACTGAATACACTCGCTTCGAGATTATAAACAATTAAATTAAATCATTTAAATACAAAAGAACCATTAAACACATTTTATATCCATGACCATTTTAACAACAATTAGTAAATAATATTTCAATATTCCTAATTACATTTGCCATCTTGTTTTCTTTTCCATACGTTAATTTTAGTTTTAAAAGTGAAATTTCCAATGCAACTTCCAACAAGGTTGCGTTAAACGTTTAACGGTAAGGGGGAATAGATAGAGACCGAGCGAGAGTGAATGCGTGGCACTCGAACGCATGCGTGTAGTATACCTGTTAGCAACGAGTAGCGTCCAATATTCCTTGATGCAGTTTTTGCAATAAATATTGAAAAAATAGAACTCAAACATTTCGTATCTTACTTTAGTTATCATAATCCCATTCTAAATGTTATAAATTTGGATATTTCTCCAAGTAAGCAATTAGTAAGCAATGTTAATAAAGTTTATACTAAATAAACAATATGAATTCACTAAAAATCAATTTCTACCCATTCCTATTTTCATTTCCACATTACGAAGTTTCACTTCTTCCGCGCGGAGGGAACTTTTTTACTGTGTGTTTTTTTTATTATTCATAATTGGTAAGCGACTATAATTAAGAACATAATTAATTCCAACAACTATTATGTCTGTTATGCCTACTGAATAGATAAATAGTATCTTGATAGTCCGGTCACTTTAGACATTCGAAGTTACCTAAATTGCCACCAAGCTGAAAATCGGTAAGATTGTTTAAAATATCATTAAAAACAAAATTTGAAAGTTTTCCCCCATCTTTCCCCTGTAAGGAAAATTTTTTATTCAAGGTCAAAGGTAAAAAAAAATGAGGTAAAAAGAATGATATTTTAAACAATCTTACCGATTTTCAGCTTGGTGGGAATTTATGTAACTTTACTCTTATTTTTTGGTTTAATTTGACCGGACTATGAGTATAATTATGAGAAAATATATTAACTAAGTATAAATTATTGAAATACTTGGATTTGACTAATAGATAAAGCGTTTTTTAAATTGGTGTATCTAGAAGCGTAAAATATTGCTTAGAAGTTGCTCAAATAACTTTTATAAATATAATATTAAATGTCATCTACAAATACGTGATAAAAATTTTGAAAGTTTATTTTCTAAGGTGTCTGCCATTAAATTATTCTACAATGGTTACCGATGTGTAGTCCCATTGGGTACTCGTACTAGACGTGAAGGTAGGTTGATATAATTCTCTGTAGCTGGTTAAAAATCAAATTATATATGACCTCTAAACTGAATAAATATCGCCTACGTGTTCAAGCCAGACGGACTCGGATTAATTCAATACGAAAGGGAAAATTGATTTGTTTGAATAGATTCGGATAGTCGCAATTTCTCTGTATAATATTTTATATATTTCAATTTTCTATGAGATTCAATTTTATTGGATTACTAGCTGTGCCCGCGACTTCGTACACGTGGAACTTGATGTACAAAACAATAACCAATAAAGTTATCTCAGTTTATTTAGTCCCTTTGCTTATCTACTCATACTTAAGTCGCGGCGCCATTAAAATTACAATAACTTTTGATAGAGTGGACCGATTTTAATGAAACAAAGACTAAGTTACTCCTAAGGTTTTGTTGTGTACCCAATACTTTAGCAGTGATGAATACTCATGCAAACAGACAGACAGACAGATAGACAGACAGACAGACATTTCTAAAAATGATTGAAATGCAGTCTATTTTTTTTTGTTTGGTAGCTATTGGACGAGTTTAGAGTAATATTTTTTCCATACCATCGACTAGTCAAAGCCTTTACTCGTCATACTACACTCTCCTTCCACAATCTACAATAAGTTTTACAAGTATCTATTATTTGGAAAAAAGTCAAATATAATATATCTATATAATAGGTCTATGAAATGAAATTGCCGTTCTGCAGTACTGGCCATTTCAAATCAAAATAATTTTTGTTTGGCTAAGAATTCTAATTTCAAATTAGTTTTATTTTAAAAACATGGAATTCTTTTTCCAAAAGTAGTCATTTGTTTATTGATTAGTATTACATTTTCATCGCATTTCAATCTTTTTTGTCATCATGGATACGTTAAAAATTCGAGTAATTATGGAATATGAGTACCGTCGTGGCAGCAACGCGGCACAAGCGTTACGTAACATCAACGACGTTTACGGAGCTAACACTTCAAACCAACTCACCACCTGTTATTGGTTTGCTCGCTTCCGTTCTGGGAATTTCGACCTGAAAAATGAATCTCGTGGTGTTCCGAAGACTTTGGTCGACAATAACGAATTAAAGGCGATTGTGCAAGCTGATGATACAGAATCTACGACTGAATTAGCAGCAGCTTTCGACGTTAGTGTCAAAACAATATTGGTCCATTTGAGTCAAATTGGCAAGGTAAATAAAGCTTGACAAATGGGTGCTCCACGAACTCAACAATCGCCAGCGCGTACGCGTCGAGACGTGCCTTGCACTGTTCAACAGACACACAAATGAAGAAATTTTGAACCGCATTGTTACATGCGATGAAAAATGGATTCTGTTTGATAACTGCAAGCGCTCAGCAAGTTGGTTGGATCCTGTTTCGGCACCTAAACAATGCCCTAAACGAAAACTTACCCCTAGAAAAGTGATGGTCACTGTTTGGTGGTCTAGCGCCGGTGTGATTCGTCACAGCTTCTTACCAAACGGGGTGAGCATTACAGCAGATGTGTACTGTGAAGAACTGAACACAATGATGGAGAAGCTGGCACATCTCCAACCAGCATTAGTCAATCGCTCATCTCCGCTGCTCCTGCAAGACAACGCGCGACCTCATACTGCACAGCAGACGGTCTCCAAGTTGCAAGAACTGGGTTTAGAAGTTCTCCGTCATCCGCCCTACTCACCAGACCTTGTGCTTACAGACTACTACTTTTCCAGAATTTGGATAACTCCTTGGCGGGGAAAAATTTTGATACCTGAGAGGCAGTACAAAATGCCTTTGAAGAATTTGCTGCCTCCCGTATAGCTAATTTCTATAAGAAGGGCATCAATAAACTGTCACTGCGTTGGCAAAGATGCATTGATTGCATGGGTGATTACTTCGATTAATGTAAATAAAAAATACATGAAAAAAAACGTTTAATTTTTTTCATACAAAACGCTAATTTTATAGGTAAGAACGTAATATTTAACACATGAAGAAAAAACTTTGAACCGCGTTATATGGTCGAGTTTTGACTAAAAAAATTATATAAATTCATTTTAATTGATTTCAAATCTACACTTATCTATATATATCTTATATATATATATAAAGCTGAAGAGTTTGTTTGTTTGGTTGAACGCTATGATCTCAGGAACTACCAGTTCAAATTTGAGAAAATTCTTCGGTTTTAAATAGCTCATTTATCGAGAAAGGCTATAGGCTATATATCATCACGCTAAGACCAATAGAAGCAGAGCACCAATGAAGAATGTTTCAAGATCGGGCACTTTTTTCCTTTTGAGAGATTTCGTTAGTAGTAATAATATTCGTTCAATAGGACAGGCGAAAGAATTAATCCATACTACCAATTCTGAAGTTGTCAATATAGGTATTTCTTATATATCCTTTAATCAATTTTCTTCCATGTCCAAGTTACAATAAAGGCATAAGCGCTAAATCTTCTATATAATATGCCATAGATTATTTTATCCATCATTATTATCTTCTTAGTCTTCATAATCATAAAATAAAATTGTTCAAATAAAGATTTCGATAGCGTTAGTATTATATACGTTACCATGGTAACGTGGTAAGTTTCTATCGAAAACATTTTCGAAGTTTATTTTGTTTTCCTATGCAAAAAGTTTATCCTACTTTTATTTCTAATTTTTTATTTGTTCTCTATTACGTATTATAAAAATAAAGTTTGTGTAAAAAATAACAACTTTTTGATGAATGGATATGGCTACAAATGACCAAAAAAAACTTTTTTTATACTTTGTCTATATTTTTATATTATTATATTTTGTCTGTTTGTTTGTTTGTTCTGGGTAATCACCAAAACGACTGGAAGACTTCGTCCGCAATATCCTACTATCTCCTAATTGGTTGGACCGACTTTCACGGGGCTTTTACGGGCAGATAACTAGCGGACTCGGAAGACGTTGTCCCGCCCCGATAATAAATATAACTCAGTGATTATAGCAACATATAAGAATAACTTAAGTATATTGACAATAAGGACATATTATATCTATATAATAAAAGATTTAAGATATATTGTTCGATAATGTAAAGCTTATAATTTGCATTACTTTCTTATATAGTGTTAGTGAGCACTGAGTTTGGTATATAGTAGGTTGAAGTTCCAGGTATGTTGCTAATGATAAATCACATACCATTCGATATACTATTTGTATTCATATATCTAATGTACACGCTACATGTTACAGTTGGCGTGCGTGTCGTAGTTACAAATGTTTTTGAAAAAGCTTTTCTGTAATGTACACACCCACTCACAATTTTACATTTCTTTAATACATTTTTTTAAAGCGCGTGCGGAGCCGCGAGTAACAGCTAGTAATATTATAAAGCTGAAGAGTATGTTTGCTTGAACGCGCTAATCTCAGGAACTACTGGTCCGATTTGAAAAATTATTTCAGTGTTACATAGCTCATTTATCGAGGAAGGCTAACTACTATCGTCACGCTAAGACCAATAAGAGCGGAGCATCAATGAAGAATGGATCAAAATCGTTTTCTTCTCCTTTTGAGAGCTTCCGCTGCGTTAGCCAAAATAACTATTCCACGCGGGCAAAAAATAGTTTTATATATTCTTATATTTCTAATGTAGTAGTGACAGGTCTTAAAGGCGATAACAGTGGCTATTTAGCTATCATCGGCTGGACAGAAACAATGAGATCTAAGAAGGGTTGACACGAGGCAGACGAGCGGTCATACGACATTAAACCGAATCTCAGTTCACATCACGAAGCGAGGAAACACGTGTGCCGACCCTACTCAGATAAGACAGGAGCAAGGACAGGAAGATTTATACTGGTATAACTAGGTGGGAATCTTTCAGTGTTATTTATCTTGATATCATCATACGTGATTAATACGTGAAGCCTAAACTTTGTACCCCTTTTTAAAGAAATTGTGTGAACGGATAAACGTGAAACTTGGCATAGTTAAAGTTTATATGGAGGAGAAGTGCAGACTATTTATTGTATAAAAAATGCATTAGAAGTACATTAAATTAATTAAAATATGCATTACTCACACTACTGCTTCAATTTTACACAACATATACATACATGTAAATAAAAAAGACATTTTGACATCTGTCAATAAAGGACTTCAAAAAAGGTTATGAAGGAGGTTGTTATGCTCGAGTGTATGTATTATTTTACTCTTACGTTCCAATTACCCGTTTTCATTCTACATTCAACAATGATATTATAACATACAACTATTATTAGAATATCTCTATCCCTTTAAAAAATCAAAGAACTATGGTCGAATGTCGACCACTGGGCGCCGACTAGTAAATATAATTCTTTAAACCTTACCTTCTAATATTTTTAAATTTCTCAGCTTTCAATTAACGTTTGAATATATTTTCAGTTGATTATAAGTAATCATGTGTTCTATTAAATCTACTGAACCTGGGTTTTAGTGCAGCTATTGATTCTCAATATAATGTCAATTCAAATTTCACCAAACTATGATTTTATCAGGATAATTTTCTTCTCAAAAAGCTAAGCTATATCCAGACTGACAGAGTTATACACTACATTTTGATAAATAACATTTTACATGTTATTTGGTTTTTTATTTAGATTTTTACATAGTATTTTAACCATATAGCCTATGGTACAAGTAAGACAACAATGGGTGAACTAATTAGTAAACGATCCTAACCTGAACCTAAACATATATAAAGCTTATTTTTGCAAAAAACTCCTCTTTCTTTGAACGACAGAATAATTCACTGTTGGTCCCTACATTTAAATGTTACTCTAGCATATCCAGTCTTCTAAAACTATTGCCACAATGTTTGTACTAAAGAGAACTAATTAAATTATGGCTTCAAGAAAGTTGTCAAGGGTCAATAATACTCATTAGAGTTCAGATGCCATCCAATTTGAAGTAAATCGTCGAGAAGAGCCGTCGGATGATTCCGTCGGATTTGTCCACATGTCGTATGGCAAATCAGTTTTCATCTTAAGATTTTATCGACGTTGATTACTTATCCTATATAGCTGACAAAGTATGAAAATCATTTTTTTTATTGTGATTTTTGATTGAAGAAAGCGTTATATTGCAGAAATCCATCATTAAATATTATAGCGGGCGTTACTTTGCACTTCCGCCTGGAATTGATTGGCCGCTACCACATCTCATTGCAAACAAAAATGTAGTAGGTGGTAGAGCCACGCTGAAGTTATTACTGGTTTCAGGATGAATGTCAGGTCGTCTCGCCCGGTGTAGTACCACCCTCTCACAGAAAACCGACGTGAAGTAACAGTGCTTGCATTGGTGCGTTTCGTTCGGTCAGTGAAAGAACCGGAGGCCCCCCTCCCCCCTTATGAGTACGATCCAGTCGAGTACAGATACCACATTACCACCCTTGATTACTTTATACATATTGGCCAATTCTGGACTAAGTTAGCCACTATGCAGAGTTTTGCACCTTATGTATGTTGTCCGTCCGTCCGCGTGAAACCTAATGTAAAGAAGCAGTGACTACCATCTACTTTTCTCTCGTACTTAAGTCGCATCGACATTAAAATTACAATAACTTTTGATAGAACAAACAGATGTTAATGAAACCAAGACTAAATGTTACTCGAAGACATACTTTATCATTTTCTTGGCGAGGTTTTATCGCAGATGCAGTAATTTAGCGGTGATGCGTGTTAAAACAAACAAATGCATAGACAGACAGACATTTAAAAAAAAGATTTAAATGTATTTTATTACTTATTCCAAGACACTTGCAACATTTTTTTCACAAAAATCTAAAAGTATAGACACGTTAGATTTGCATTCTTGTTATATGTATAGATATCCGACTAGTTCGTATATAGACTTGTTAGTACTTAAAACTTTTTGTTAAAAAAAAATCATAATATTTCCAACTGGATAATTCACTAGGAGTTTTTAGCGGGATCTTGGAATGTCACATAGTGGTCTTTATATTTTACCTATAATCGTGTGTTATTTAGCTCTATATTGTGTAATGTTGGTGATGCTTTACGTAATATAGTTTGGTTGTTGTGCACCGGTTAAGTGGATCGGAAATAATACCACGGAGCATGGATTCTGAGTTGCCACAAAAACTCTCAGGAATGTTTTAAGATGGCCACCATCTTGTTATTTCATTGAAATTATATCAAGAATCTTGTTATATCGATACTCACTTGACAATGGCAGTAATAGTCTACTAGAAGACTGGTTGCCGAAAATGAATTGGAAGAACTTGTAATACTATTAATTATATAAAAATTCACATTAAAACGAAAGTATAAATAAGTTTCAAATGTTAGCTGTACGAAGAGAAACTATTTAGAATCTATTTTGATTCCAATTAGCTATAAATTTCTGAAGAATATTATGGAGACAACATTGTAAGCTTAAAACAGTTAAACTGAAATGTTTACTTACCTATTTGGATTGCGTTTGAAGTTATAAAGTGTAAATGCAAGTTGGAAATTTGTTGTAGAATGCTGATATTGTCGAGTAGTGAACAAAACTAAGCATATCGCTGTCGTTCGTTGTCGAGTTTATAAATTGTTGCTCAACATTCGATTATCATTCTCTAAGTCAGCCAGTTTTTTATCCTCTATTTTTAACTTAAAATACAATTTTGGTTATTGCGTTCTTACGACCAACATAACAAAGAAGTATTGCATAGAAATACAAGTAACAGAGGTTTTTCCTGGGAGCTACAGTATGGCATTCTCAAGGGGAAAGTAAATAGGATATTGAAGGTTTTGCAACACGCATGTGACACCTCTGATTTTGCAAGCGTCCATAAGCTCCAGTGAGTCCTTAACTTCAGGCGGCCCGCATGCTTATTTGCCATCATCGTAGTATAAAAAAAAACTTCAAGATATGTGACCGGTTCTCATATATCGAAGTACGGTATGCAAACATTTTTTGAGTTTTAAATATACTAGACATGTTAATCTATACTAATATTATAAAGAGGTAAAGTTTGTGACGTTGTAGGGGGCAATCTCTGGATCCACTAAACCGCTTTTGAAAATTCTTTTACCCATAGAAAGTCACATTATTTGTAAGTGTCATAGGCTATATTTTAATCCGAAAAATGGAAAGAATTTTTTGTGGAAGTCGGATTTGCAAAGTCGGAGAAAAACGTTTCTTACGGACGTTGCCTTAACGATGAGAGATATATGATTGAATTCTAGAGAAAAGTTGTAGAGCTTAATAATGCCTACAAAAAATTCAGCGACAGCATATGTCTAATGTTAGACTACGTCCGGTACCGCTATGACATACCCGAGAGGCGAGACTACAACGCCACCCGGGGAACCACTATTGACCTGCGATACCGCGCTATTGACTTTATCGGAGGTGTTACTAATGACCTCGAACGCTATTGGTCGGGTATTCATTATTCACCCCGGTGTGAGACTAGGGAGTTCAGCATATAAAGGGCAAGATGTCGCTGATCTGCACGCACTCCTATGTGGAAGTTATTGTAAGGCGAAGCTCTGCCCGGATAAATAGTCACAGTGCCTTCACAGTGTTTATTGGTTTTCCTGACTGACTGGCTGATTAAACGTATTGTGTAACACTAACTTCAAAGATTTTTTTGTTATCAGGGCGCGACTGTAAGGCTGGCGGGATGTACTACAATAAAATAATTACAAACATGTACTCCACAAAAGTTATATTGAAACTAGTAATATGAAAGCGCGATATATAGGTAACTCAAATAACAATGAGTAATTAAACTTGTCTTTGTTTGACGGCTGAACTCTACGTTGAGGGATGGTTGAACCTGTTGTCGGTTGACACTGTTGGTATGTAGCTGTAAAATTAATTACAGTGTACCAACAATGTTTTGTAGATTAGCGTGTACTGACCAGAATCACTTAGACGTATTTCGTTCCGCCATCGAGCGTCTTCGAATCTATGTTGGATTTTCCGATGCAGGCGACAGATATTCCAATGGTTCAATACTCGTTTTTTAAATTCATGTGACACACACTGACTGACACATTGTTTGTCAACGGACAATCTGTGATGATCGGTCACTTGCTCGGCGGGGTTTGCTCGGTTTGCTCGGTGGTCGGACTCGCTCACCATGCTAGCGACACGGCGGCACGGAATTTATATTTGTGCATTGTGTGTGTGTACGTGTTGGAAGCCTGGTGCTCTCACCATCGGCAACGGCGGCGGAGAAGACATTATATCAAGTAAGTGATCGTTTTATCCCGGTTATAAAGAAAAATCCATTCGGCATATATTTTTCCAGGGGTACCTCTAGCTAATTTTAAGTATACAGTCCACTGCCTAGGCTAGGTACCCCGATCAGTGTGGATGTGGTGGTTGCCACCCCATGCATATTTAATTCAATATTGGGAAAAAAGTTTTAGCAATCGTTAGTTGTTATAAGTATTCCGTCGCTACAAATATGTTAAATCATCCATTTCTATACAAAATAAGTGGTGAGTTTTATTTCTACGCTACAATAAAAGGCCGCCTTGTCACTTCGTTCCTTCATCACTCACCCGTCAAATGTTGGGGATTGTCGATAAGAGCATCGCCGCTACATTTAAAAGGGTTCGCTTTACGGAAGAGCAATTAAATGACCTTTTATTTGTAGTAACTTCGATAGAGTAGGATTTGGGTGAAGGAATACAAAAGGTCGAAATAATATAAAGGTTACATCTATCTTCTTACATATAATATTATGTATAAAGAATGTAAATTTAACGGGGTCTGTACTTATTCGGTTTTCGAGAAAAATATTGTTGAGGAATAAGTAATAGAATACATTTCAAAACATAAAATTTAAGTAAATCTCTATGGAATTAAGCCCAAAATCATTCCGATAAACAATGTGACATCCAAATGGCAAAAGCGTTTAACTTAACTAAACTCTCCCTCAGGTATTTACACGGACATTTCAGAATGTCTCCAGAAAAATAATAAATAACTCGACGTATCCAGGTAAACTCCTACAATTCTTCCCCGAACATATTTATTTTGTTTTTTTTTTTTTTACTTAAAATATTCATAATTTTTTGCCTTAGTTGCACTCGAGACACCATACTTTGAAGAAATATAATAACAGAATATTCTAGAAGAAATTTTTTGCCTACTCAATTTAGATATTTGATTGAAGGCGTTAGTTTTGCGGAAATCCATCATTAAAAATTATAGTCGATGCTACTTTGCACTTCCGCTTGGAATTGATTGAACACTACTACGTCTGACTGCAACAAAAAGCAAATCAATATACATGTATATATTAATTATACAATATATCATCAACTATACAATATATCATTAACTATACAATGATATAATGTATAGTTGATGATATATTGTATAATTAATATATACATATATATTGATCAATTGATTTGCTTTTTGTTGCAGTTAGACGTAGTAGTGTTCAGTCAATTCCAAGCGGAAGTGCAAAGTAGCGTCCACTATAATATTTACTCAATTTAGTCGAAGAGCTTGGTCCATGTGTAACAAGAAATAGCTATAGTAGATTAGTTTTAGTACCTGACAATACATCATACTTGAAACTATGATGGCTTAGTTGATATCGTGTTCGGACACCGTGTCGAATTGATATAGCTTCGAATCCTTACAACTGAGTCGGAGCTATCTTTGAAGGAAAACATCTTGGTAAAAACATAGCATAGGCTTTCCCTAAGTCTGCCTAGTGAACACTCTAAGCACATATAGACGAGTTTCGGCAGCTGCACTCGAGAGCCTGTATCTCTCCACTCTACGGTGGCTGGAAGGTTGTGGGTCTACAATTGCCGCTCCACTGTATGTACCCAATTTAGATTCATTTGTAAATATCATCTGCATAACAATCAGGATATAATTATTATTAAAGACTGGGGACTATAATTTTTCTCATGACTATGATGTCAATGACTTTATATTTGTTACTGGGAATACATACGGGTACAATTTAAATAAGGGGGTAATGTAAGGGGTGTTGAATAACGTCATAAGAATTTAGATGCCCAAGCCAACCTCACCTGCACGTGGTTCACCCCGCTGAATAACGAACGAGGCAATAACGAAGGCGGCGAGGTAGGGTTTTACAGTCTGACTGGGTCGCAACCACCACGTATATGGCGTAGAAGATCGTCATAGTGATTCGCTTCTGCGGGTCGCGTTTCGGGATCAGCTTGTGCATATCCAGGTTTTCGCAGGCCGGCATGGCAGTGGCGACCGGCGATGGATATATCCAGCTTTTCGCAGGCCGGCATGGCAGTGGCGACCGGCGATGGATAATGTGTTACTCGGTGGTCGCCACGGTTTTTGGAACGTACTGTGCTTACAATCTGGCACAGTGCAGTCACTTTGCCATGCTACAATTTAAAAAAAATGTACTTGCCGCGGGTGCGATTACATTGTTTTATTTTTTATTTTATGGGTATACGTATTAGACAAATCTTCAGTTATTTTTGCTTGTAAAACAATTCTGAAAACAAACATATAGAGCGAGTTTCACTCCGTATAATTTTACATAATAGATGAGGTAGCGAACTGCTTCATACGTTTAGGAAATTGCTCCATGTACCTAATCGTCTACACGAAACCCACATGACGTATTATATTTTGGCGGTGGAACTAACAATGAGAACATATTTGTATAGCTATTATTATGTTGTAACATTTAGGTTTTCACATAAGATGTAGGTATATTTGTTTGCATCTCTTCCATTTCTTTAATTAATAAGCCTAAATCTCTCAGTGGTACTATAAAGGCATAAAAGGCACAAATGTGAGTATATGTGTAGGTATATGTAATTTGATAAAAAGTATATGAGGAATAGGATTGTAATTTACAGATTTTGGTTGCATCATTATTTTATGCTACTAAGATATAGAATGATAAACATCATGGCGATTTTATAACTCAAAAGAATGTTTAGAAAGTGGACTAACCATAAAATATTTATAAAGTTACCTTTATCTCAGGAATCAAGATTTATACATAAAAATAATATAGGTTATATGGGTATAGGTTAAGTGATGGAGATAATTAACAATGGTTTTATATAAATCTTATGTTACTAAGCTTTACTCTTAAGTTGAGTTGTTGTGAGCTCTCGTTTGTTTGATTACCATACCACGTTTAGTTTGGTCTTCAAGTGGCTAATATCTGTATGTGTACCATAATGTATGCCAAATTTAAATTTATTTCATAGAAATTAAGTTTTTTATTTGTAACATGAATTATTTTCTAATATAAGTTAGATATGTGTCACCCTGGTTATTTAATAATTAACAAGGCATTCAATAAAGGGTTATTAAATACAATTGATAAGTAGAAAAATGTACTATTGTTAATTCAAGATTATTGAAAAATTCTAACATCATACTAATAAATAACAATACATTGTTTTTTTAGATGATCCTGGTACCATCCTAAGAAGAATAAAAAAATACACTTATAGTAAATACACGAGTTGGATCTCTTAAAAAGGACAAAATCTTGTAAAGGATTATAACCAAATTGTTCTATGAGACATTGTGGTACAAGTAAAATTCCTGAAGGTTATTTATCTCATCATAGTGTCCAGTAACATTAGTGAATAGTAAATATATGCTGTGTTTTTTTAAAATTGTTGTGTTAGAAGCTCTTGTTATTAATAAAGAATTGCAAAAGAAGCCCTTTTTTATTGACAATTTTTGTAAATTAATATTTGAATTAAAAACTCATTTATCAAGTTCAGGAGAGTCCATCTATATGGTGAACTATGAAGTGCTCAATGGGACAGTATATGAATATGTATAAGTGTATGTACGAGTATATAATCCATGGGGGTAAACTTATTTATTAATTGTGACAATTTTTAAGCTTTACATAAAATATCATGTCATAAGATTAAAAATAAACTATTTCCAGACTACACCTTCAATATCCCTATACTGTATAATATTCTTAATCAAGTAAGCTACACTATCATGAAATATGCTATGGTCGCTAACGTTTTTATTATAAAAGTGGTTATGATTGATATCACTGTGATATTAAATTGTAAGACACCAATTATCTGGCAAAGTTACATTTAGATGTCTAAATAGCTATATGTTAATAAAAGTAGAATATAACTTCATAACAATTCTCTCTATAGCATATTTTAAATCTTTTCTTGATATATGTATAGCACACCCGGATTCCGGATGTCACAGGTCATGCGCCCTCATTGCTGGACCTTCTGTTGACGAGCCATCCAACTGGGTATGATGTGTCAGTCGATGCCCCCCTGTGCAAATGGGATCACTGCCTCGTTATATCGTCTGTGCCACGCGCTCCACCTCCACCCAGCGTAAGAATTAAGCGCAAGGTGTGGCACTATTCGTCAGCAGATTGGGATGGAATGCGGGATTATTTCGCTTCCATTCCTTGGCGGCAACGCTGTTTTGACGGGAAGGACCCTTCAGCGATTGCTGATGCGATTGCCGACGAGATTGCAGTTGCAATGGAATATTATATTCCTTCCTCCGTGATCGTCGGTAATCGCAAAGGACGCCCTTGGTACAATCGCGAGTGCGCCGATGCAGTTAGCAAAAAGCAAGCCGCGTATCGCGAATGGATCAAGGGTCGCGCAAATAAGGATCCTAATAGCAGCTTCCTCAAATCAGCCTATAACTCTGCCACCAAAGCCTGTAAGAGGGCATACACTAGAGCGGATGCCCAGCGCGTTGCACGCTTAGGTCTAGAACTCGTAAGTCATCCGACTAATAGTCGAGGCTACTGGAGTCTGGCCAAAGCTGTGCAAGCCAATTTTTGTCATCCAACAATGCCACCGTTGAGGTACTCTGATGGGTCACTGGCCTACGAACCGCAGGAGAAAGCTACATTATTAGCTAATCTCTTTGCGGCTAATTCTCGGCTCGACGATCGAAAAGCGCAACCGCCCACTATTCCTTGCTGCGGTGTCACTATGTCTGAATTAAAGTTCAGGCAGCGTGACATTCTTAAACAACTGCGATCGCTCGATGTCCGAAAGGCAAGTGGTCCGGACGGTATCCCAGCGGTTGTACTAAAAAAATGTGCAGCCGAGTTGGCTCCAGTACTTACGCGCCTATACCGCCTGTCTTATCTTTCTGGTATCGTGCCTTGGGCTTGGAGGGAGGCCAACGTGCAACCGATTCCCAAGAAGGGGGATCGGTCTGATCCCAATAACTATCGCCCAATTGCCGTAACCTCAGTGCTGTGCAAGTTAATGGAGCGGATCATCAACACCCAGCTTGTCCGCTATCTCGAGGATCACTCGTTGATTAATGATCGGCAATATGGCTTTCGCCAAAACCGATCAACGGGTGATCTTCTGGCCTACGCACTACACCGCTGGGGGGAGGCAATTGACAAGCACGGCGAGGCCTTGGCAATCAGTCTCGATGTTGCCAAAGCCTTTGATAGGGTCTGGCACCGTGGTCTTCTGTCCAAGCTTCCGGCATACGGTCTCCCCGACAATTTATGCAGATGGATCTCTGGCTTTCTACATGAGCGCAGAATTCGTGTCCTTGTCGATGGATGTGATTCGCAGCTCATGTCAGTAAATGCTGGAGTCCCCCAAGGCTCTGTACTTTCACCTACTCTGTTTCTTCTGCATATCAATGATATGTTGCCTTTAGGCCATATTCATTGTTATGCAGATGACAGCACCATCCATGGGTGCTATTACAGCAAGCCTTCTTGCAGTCGGGGGGAAACAGAAAAGAGACGGCAGGATCTTGTGATTGAACTCGACCGGTCCTTGCATCTCATATCAACATGGGGAGCAAGCAATTTGGTCGAGTTTAATGCTAACAAAACACAGGTGTGCGCGTTTACCTGCAAAACATCTCCATTTACTCCTCTTCCTGCTCTCCAGAACGTCTCGCTCGCAATGCGAGACAGCCTCAATATCTTAGGTATAGATATTCGCAGCGACCTCAATCTCAGGGATTACATCGGGAGCGTCATCTCCACTGCATCTCGGAGACTCGGAATCCTGAACAGGGTGCGACGGTTTTTCACGCCAGATCAGCTATACCTCCTTTATAAGGCACAAGTTCGGCCTTGCGTGGAGTATTGTTCGCACCTCTGGGACGGTTCCGCCAAATACCTACTAGATACCCTGGACCCTGGACAGGTTGCAGAGACGGGCTGTCCGCATTGTTAATGATTCAGACATTACACAATTTATAGAGCCGCTTCAGTTGCGCAGAGACATTGCCTCACTGAGCGTGTTCTACCGTCTGTATCATGGCGAGTGTTCTGAAGAGCTATTCAATTTAATACCTTCCTCTCCTTTTCATACCCGAACCACGCGCGCTGGGCTCCGGAGCCATAGTTTTACGGTAAATCCTATCTGGGCACGAACTAAAAAGTTCGCAACTTCTTATCTCTGCCGTACCGTGAAGCTGTGGAACAATCTCCCGGCCAGTGTGTTCCCTCCTTCCTATAATATGGGGTCCTTCAAGCGTAACGTGAAGAGACATTTATGCAAGCCGGCATGACAGCGGCGACCGGTGAGGGATAGTGTGTCTCTCAGTGGTCGCCATTGTTTTTAGATTATACTGTGCTCACCATCAGGCACAGTAAAGTCACTTTGCCGTGCTACGATAAAAAAAAAAAAAAATACCGGGGCCTGAGGAGGGGAGTGGGGTGGGAGTAGACATCAAAACCTCCCTGCCAGAGGGGCAGGGGGGCGCGCCTTAATGAATTTAACGGACTATCCCGAGTCCGGATCAAAGGGAGCTGTGAGCGATGTGCAATGCCTCACAGTGGACCTACAGTGCCTAGGGGGGAAGCCCTAACACTTCTTTCTTCTCTTCAGCCGGCACGGCGACACGACGACCCGAAGAGGAGCACGCAGACGCACCGAAAAGTGCGGTTTGACGTACTGACAATTACGGTTTCCTACATTCTGAAAAGAACGCGTAACGAGAGACACGTCAAGAAACGAATCGATTGACGAAACGAGAGAGAACACGAAACCCGAGATTCTCGATACGGACAAAAGAAAAACTCGCGTAAAAACACCAACTGACTGATGACGTCACGAACACGAACACGAACAATCGGACTCCGCCGATACCTCCAACCAATGGCGTTTGTGGTCATTAGTGACACCCCCGATATAGTCAATAGCGCGGTATCGCAGGTTAATAGTGGCTCTCCCGATATGTATATAAACCTAAAAATAGTCTATTAATTTTGTTTTCAATTATACACGCTTTATTTAAAATCCTATAATAATACAATTAATTGAGAATAAATATTTTATATATACACGTTTAGCGGTGAGTGAACTACGGCAAGCACGGTTTCCAAGTCACATATATTTTTGCTTTCAATTTTAGAAGTGGTAACTTCCTTAGGCACGGTTCGCGTCACAACATGCTAGTAAGTGTAACCGAACGTATTGCGTTTGCGCGACTTGCGTAGTATAGCGGCTATTATACACGTAAAATTAATACTTTGTAGCTCATCATATGTTGGATTGATTAATATACTTTATAAAAATTGTATATAATTATTGCTCCAAGTGCCAATAAATAATAAAAAATTCAAAAGAGAAGAATTTTCATTGTTTTGAGTTTTTAATGTTGTTGGTAAGCTTTATCACTTCATCGACTTTTTTATGTTTTCTTACATTTCTTACGTAAAATATATTGTTAATATAATAAATAGCGTAGACGAAGTCACACGTATCAGATAGTAACCAATAAAAAGGATTATTATGAACCCTGTGTCCAAAAATTTTTAACCAATTACTATAGTACGAATAATTCAAGTTGGCGGTCAATCAATCACCATAAAATGCTTTCATCTCTGAACATCACGATTCTTATGTTTACCGTCGGTTAAACATCGTTAGGAAAAATGTATTCGCGTTTCCACATGAGGGTATTAATTCCCGCTATAAAACCCGAATGGTGCTGTAAAGGCGTCGATTGTTTAGTATCACGGCTCAGCATCGAGTCAGCTGATTTTTATACCCTCTCAAATGGTAGCGTGGTTGGGTTAAAGCAGTGATATAAATGCTTATAGTTGCTACATAATCACGCCAGTTACTTTGAAATTACATTCATTGAATGACGTCACAGCTATGGAATCAACTATATATTTCGTGGAATGATTTTTCAAACCCCGAATAGCACTGTAAAGGCGTCGATTGTTTAATATAATGGTTTATAACACCAGTGTTATAAATGTAGGTACCCGAAAATTTCATCTTCCCACTACACGAGAATATATTCACTTTTCTATACTTTACATAAATATAATATACGTATAAACCTTTCCTGGAAAAAATATGTAAATATGTATGGACAGTAAAAAGCGAATTTAAATTCAGTTCGTTGTTTAGTAGAAATTATTACGTTATTTACGAATGTCTTTACAACCATAGATTTTTAAAACTTGCGTAATATTTAAATATAAGACTGAAAGTGAACATCAAATTTCATTATCCCAGAGAAGTCAGTGTTTGCTAATAGTATCTATTAAAGGTAAGTTTTTTTTATATCATAAGAGGCAAACGAACATGTGGGTCACCTGATGTTAAGTGATCACCATCGTCCATAGACACTTGCAACACCAGAGGAGTCGCAAGTGCGTTGCCAGCCTATATTTGAGAGAAGGGGGAGTGGGGAAGAGGGAAGGGAGAGGGAAGTTGGGTATCCGGTGCTCTCACTGACCGAACGAAACGCAACAATGCAAGCACTGTTACACTGTTAAAAAGCTGACCCATTCATGCTGAAAGTATATATATATATATGTAAGTATATAGCAGTAATACCTTTAGCCTATCTACACCTACTATGTCAGCGTAAATGCCCGTTCGACCTTTAAAAAGGATTTATTCTAACATAAACATTACGCACTATCCTATAATAGGAAGCGGGCCTATAAAAGGCGTAGTGAAAAAGGAGTGGGGATCATATTCGCGTGAAGCGTCGTCACGTTCATATCACGTAGCCTATATTCAGTAATTTTTAATAACTTTATTTTTTGTCAACCAATCTTTCAGATTATTACTGCCATTGTCGAGTAGTTAATATTATTACAAATTAGAGTCGCGCGATCATTTCAATGTTAATGTTCCAACAAGATGGTGGCTCCCTTGTTACAACTTTGCAGGGAATTTTTGTAGCATCTCAGAATTCATGCTCCGTGGTATTATTTTCCATTCACTTCACTTATGCACAATAATCAAACTATAGTACATAAAACACCAGCAATTTTACACAATATAGAGTCAAGTAACACACGATTATGAATAAAATATAAAATCCACTACATGACAGACTAAAATCACGCCAAAAAAAACAGTTATTGTATCTTCTGGCTAAGGTAAAAACACCTCTATTATTAGATAACTAATTGATCTTGCCTGATTGGTCGAATAAACCACAAGAATGACGTCATACCTTTATAACCGCTTCAAGCAATGTCCACCATGACAGGTATGATAAATTCAATTAAAAGTATGTATATATATAATACTTTACTGTCACTATTTTCTTTACGTACTACGATTATTTCTCTGGATAGAACGAATTTTTTCTCGCTTTATAAAGATTTTTTTAAAGATATTACATAATATTGTTTGTGTTCATAGCGATGTAAATGTAGTAATGTAAATGTAATGTAATGTAAAAATGTAATGTAAATGTAGCTGCAAAATATCAATATTACACGAACACCGGTCCCTATACTACGCTTTTTTTTCTCGAACTGACTACGCTATTGACCTAGCAAGGGGACAGCTTCACCGGACTACGCGTCGCTAGTCTGTCGCAAGTCGCGCAAGCGTAATACGGCCGGTAATGCTGTCGTATGATGTCATGACACGAGATTACAAATTTATCACCTGCCAAAAATACCACTCAACATAAAGAAGTCATCGCTTCAAAAAAAAAAGTGTGTGTATACATATGTACACGCGTTAGCAGTTATACTTCTTTGGCGTAACAAGATAAAAATCTTTTCAAAAATTTTATCTTTCGCCTTATTTCTACGTTTGTAGAAAAAACGACACAAACAATAGAAAAAAGGTATTTAATACATAATACATTGAAAATTTTAATACAAAGAAATATAAACAACAAATACAAAGAAACAAAATGTTGACTATAGCTAACTTCAGGGTGTCGGTTTTTCGTGACGGAGTGCGCGCGCATCGTAAAAATTTACTCTCATAATTTTTCTTTAACTCGCCAAAAGAAGTATAACTTCAAAAACGCGGTTCTCTGTTAAATGTCACAGTTAAAAACTAAAATCGAGAAAATGCTGTCACGGGTCTAGTAAATAATTAAATAGAAAGAAAAATACCTTCACGATCTTATTAAGCGATTTTTATTGCTTCTTTTCAAAGCATTTACAGAGAAAATGCAAGAGCATTTTGAGAAAGAAAGTTAATAACTCCGGTGAATAATAATAAATCGTATTCGTCAGAAAGGAAAGCGGTTGTTACGTGAGCGTTCGCGGAATGCGATAAATTTTACCACCTGAAATATGAACGTGAGTACTTTCACGTCCGCTGGGACAGGGAATTAATGCAGCCGTTTGCACACGAACTTCAAACCATCAAGTTAATATATGCACGTACTAGATGCGGCACCGTACTTTTGTTTTCTTATGCAACTTATCTATATAGCCATGAATCAAAAGTAACCAGAAGTCAATAAATGTAACAAATTGGTTTTTAGGCCACATATAGTTATAATTAACTGTAAAAACGATTGGAGATTACTAAAAGCCTTACCTAGAAAGTGTACTCGCTGACACTCGCTGGGGTGAGTGTATCTGCGGGAATATAGTAGATTTTGTTACTCTTATCCCACCTAAGTAAGGTGAACATAGCATGTTTTCTTCTTCCACGCTCCAGTACCAGCCTGTCTCTCCAAACAGAGCGTGCTCACGCCCACGCCCGCGTAACCACAGATCACGCCGCCATGGTCTAGGGATAAATTTCGCTCCCGCACACCAGACTAGGCCCCCTCGGCAACTGCTCAAGCCTAGATCCGTTCCCTCGGCGTGGAGCCCTTGAGTACGCTGCTCGCGCGATACAGTGACACAAAATCTTACATCACTGCGACAACATTACTCATGTCACCTCCACACACGTGCACGCATACTCGCTTACACATGCAAGTGGAAGGGTTTTATCTTTTTTTGCCTTATCAAACTGAAATAGTTTAGAATATTATCCGATACGAAATATATATAAGGGTTGTTGAGGTATGTATGCTTGGTACTCATATATGTTTCAACAACACATATATGTATGAATAGATAGGTTAGCTTACATAGGTCGTGAATTGCATGTATCAGGCAACAGCCAAAGCCGAGGTGTGCCGCGCACCCTTGAGGTAGTTGTCAAAATAAAATCGGCCGAGTGCCTTAAGTGCTCGCCTTAGTAGTCCGGTGAAGCTGTTAAGACCTTCCTTGGTCAATAGCGTAGTCAGTTCGAAAAAAAAAAATCTTCCACGCTCCCTTGTCAAATGTCATCTCAATATCCTCACCTTTTATACACGTTATTTTTCCCCTTCACCTTCATACTTAAAACTTTCTAGTTACATGACTGCCATCTCTCCTCATGATATCTCCATATCATGTTAACCTGTTACTCTTCAACTTCTGTCACTGGTGCTATTATCAAACTTCTTCTGATCCATTCTATCTACACCACACTACTTAACATTCGCATCTCTGCCATATGTAATCCTTTTTTTTTATATCGTAGGAGGCAAACGGACAGATGGGTCACCCGATGTTAAGTGATCACCACTGTCCATAGACACTTGCAACACCAGGGGAGTCGCAAGTGCGTTGCCAACCTGTCTTGGGGGTGAGGGGGAGTAAGGGAAGAGCGAAAGGGAGGGGAGGTGGACTTCCGGCGCTCTCACTGACCGAACGAAATGCAACAACGCAAGCACTATTAATTCACGACGGATTTTTGTGAGAGGGTGGTACTACCCCGGTCGAGCCGGCCCATTCCTGCCGAAACCATTAATAGCTTCAGCTTAGCTCTGCCACCATTACAATCCTCTCTCATCAGTTTCTTTCGTAGCCCAGCCCTCTGATCCGTACAGCATGACTGGTCTTGTAATAAGCTCTAATATAATAGAAGATAAATGTCCTATTAACAAGCAAATAATTCCCGCCATATTTCATTAAAATACGTCGACTAAACAATTTCAAATATCCAGTCAATGTTTTTCCATCGATATTTGATTCTACGCTTTAGTTGGATAGCGAAATGCTATCGGATTCAATCACAAAGGCCTTCACAAAGAATTCCAATACGACGTAAATCGAGAATAACTATCGTTGTATAGAATATTTGGTATGCCGTTACAAAATACCGATGTGTAAAACTTTTGTGCGTACAAATAAAAATGCGGACAGATTCTGAAGATAAGTTTAATATACTAGCTGGTTCCCTCGACTTCGTTCTCATGGAAACAGTCTTTTTTTTTTTTTATCGTAGCACGGCAAAGTGACTTTACTGTGCCTGATGGTGAGTACAGTATAATCTAAAAACAATGGCGACCACCTAGAGACACACTATCCCCCACCGGTCGCCGCTGTCATGCCGGCTTGCATAAATGTCTCTTCACGTTACGCTTGAAAGACCCCATATTATAGGAAGGAGGGAACACACTGGCCGGGAGATTGTTCCACAGCTTCACGGTACGGCAGAGATAAGAAGTTGCGAACTTTTTAGTTCGTGCCCAGATAGGATTTACCGTAAAACTATGGCTCCGGAGCCCAGCGCGCGTGGTTCGGGTATGAAAAGGAGAGGAAGGTATTAAATTGAATAGCTCTTCAGAACACTCGCCATGATACAGACGGTAGAACACGCTCAGTGAGGCAATGTCTCTGCGCAACTGAAGCGGCTCTATAAATTGTGTAATGTCTGAATCATTAACAATGCGGACAGCCCGTCTCTGCAACCTGTCCAGGGTATCTAGTAGGTATTTGGCGGAACCGTCCCAGAGGTGCGAACAATACTCCACGCAAGGCCGAACTTGTGCCTTATAAAGGAGGTATAGCTGATGAGGCGTGAAAAACCGTCGCACCCTGTTCAGGATTCCGAGTCTCCGAGATGCAGTGGAGATGACGCTCCCGATGTAATCCCTGAGATTGAGGTCGCTGCGAATATCTATACCTAAGATATTGAGGCTGTCTCGCATTGCGAGCGAGACGTTCTGGAGAGCAGGAAGAGGAGTAAATGGAGATGTTTTGCAGGTAAACGCGCACACCTGTGTTTTGTTAGCATTAAACTCGACCAAATTGCTTGCTCCCCATGTTGATATGAGATGCAAGGACCGGTCGAGTTCAATCACAAGATCCTGCCGTCTCTTTTCTGTTTCCCCCCGACTGCAAGAAGGCTTGCTGTAATAGCACCCATGGATGGTGCTGTCATCTGCATAACAATGAATATGGCCTAAAGGCAACATATCATTGATATGCAGAAGAAACAGAGTAGGTGAAAGTACAGAGCCTTGGGGGACTCCAGCATTTACTGACATGAGCTGCGAATCACATCCATCGACAAGGACACGAATTCTGCGCTCATGTAGAAAGCCAGAGATCCATCTGCATAAATTGTCGGGGAGACCGTATGCTGGAAGCTTGGACAGAAGACCACGGTGCCAGACCCTATCGAAGGCTTTGGCAACATCGAGACTGATTGACATGATTGCTGATGATGATGATTGCTTTTGAAGTGTAAAATTCTTAAGGCTCATTAAAAAGCGAATGAAAGTGATCCGTCAGACTTGGGTGGATTACGCTAAATTAGGTTTACTAGGCTCAACTATATATGAAGCGCACAGTGATGCACTTCGTGTATACTCGGCTCCAATGGTCACAATAAGTACACCATTTCATTAATTAAATTTTTATTTAGTCCTAGCTGTACCCGCAACTTCGTCTACATGGAAGCTTATATAAAAAACAGTGATTAATAAAGTCACCTTAAGTTTTTTGTTACCGTATTTTTGGCAACCAATCTTTTAGATTATTACTACCATTGGCGAGTAGTTAATAGTATTACAAGTTCTTCTTCCATTCCATCTTTGGCAACCAGTTTTTTAGTAGACTATTACTGCCATTGTGAAGTGAGTATCAATATTAGAAGTTTCTTGATATAATTTCAATGAACTAACAAGATGGTGGCCGTCCTGCTAGAACTTTCCACTTTTTGTGGCATCTCAGAATTCACGGTCCGTGGCATTATTTTCCATTCACTTCACATATGCACAAAAAACAAACTATATTACATAAAACACCACCAATTTTAAACAATATAGAGTCAAGTAACACAAGATTATGAATAAAAAATAAAATCCACCACATGACAGACCAAGATCCCGCCAAAAACTGCACCTGAAGTTATTAAGTCCATTTACTTGTCTACGTTTCTGTCGTACTTACGCCGCGTCGTCATTAAAACTGCAATAACTTTTGATAGAGTGGACCGATTTTAATGAAACAAAGACTAAGTTACTCCTGAGGATACGCTTTTTCACGCTGTGAATCAGTGCTTTAGTAGTGGTTCCGTGTACATACAAACAGACAGACATTTCTAAAAATTATTGAAATGAAGCTATTACTTATCTCACCTGCAACATATTTTTTTTTCTCGAAAAAGTACAGACACGTTAAATGTACATTCTTATTATATGTATGGATAGCAATTAAACAATATTATTATAACTTCTATGTTTTGCAAATAATCATTATGTAATATTTCAAATAAATAGGTTTTAACAACAAAATACTCGATCGGCCCCCTTGCGTTATATTTACTGTGCTCTAGTTTTAAAGTTTTGTTCAAATATGTAGCTACTGAGTATGGGTTTTCGATCAAAAATAACTAGATATCGGGTCGGTGCGAAAAATACGTCTCGGTAAATAACAGCTCACTTGAAATCTGAGCTTTTATTTTGTTTAGTTTGTTTGAAACAAAGCCAATGTAACCACGTTTCACATGCCGCAGTGTATTCAAAAGATGCAAAAATAATACCCGAAAAAGCAATTTAACGGCCGGAGTATCTTACTTTCGCTAAATACATGTTGAATAAGTTATATTCTAAGCTTTAAACTAACAAATAATATCAACTTGTGAACAAAATTACCGATTTTAAGCTAAGCTAAGATGACACCAAATGTTGTTTATGTTGTCTTTTCATTTGTGAGGGGAGTAATTTGTTGCTTTGCTTGTTTTATCGTAAGTATTAGATAATATTTTGAACATTTGTGACTTTATTACTAGGTGTCATGGTTGGACTGCCTCAGTCGGGTGTGGCGTGGGAAACGCCTGCCGCCGGGGGTGTACCGGAGCTTGCTTACGCAACCCCGAGACACCCCCATGGTGCGGCGTAGGTTATCGTGGAGTTTTTTAGTCGACTCAGCTCAAGTCTTCCCCCGGGGACCTGGCAATGCATGTGCAAGAGGGTTCTCCACGTAAAAAAAAAAAAAGGTGTCATGGTTGTAATTAGGTTGAACTTAAAATTGTTTAAAACTTTTTTCTCCCTTTTTTAGTAAACAAATAGCTACACATAAGTATATATTTACGCGGACAGCTTTTAGCTTTGATTTTGTACGGGACCCTATATCTAGTCATTGTTGATCGAAGGTATGGGTATAACAAAAGCTACAAAATATTCTCTAAATTGTTCTGCGGTGTCGAGTATATATCAACGATAAGTTAATTAATACTCAATAATATTAATATGTTGTTTTATTTTATTGTCACGCTTTCATACTTTTTTTAATGTCAAAAGGAGTCAAACGAACAGGTGGGTCACCTGATGTTAAGTGATCACCACCGTACATAGACACTAGCAATACCAGGGGAGTCGCAAGCGCGTTGCCAGCCTGTGTATGGGGGAGGGGTAGGGAAATGAGGAAGGGGAAGGGAAAGGGGCAAAGGAGGTGGGCCTCCGGCGCTCTCACTGACTGAACGAAACGCAACAATGCAAGCACTTTTACTTCACGTCGATGTTCTGTGAGAGGGTGGTACTACCCCGGGCGAGCCAAACCCATTCATGCCGAAACTAGTAATAGCTACAGCGTGCCTCTACCACCATCAAACCGTAACTATTTCACCCGATTATCATGAAATTCACAAAAAAGGACATAGTTATTAGGGTGACATATAAAAAACTAGTTTACCTATAAATTAGATCTTGTATTATATTATATTCGAAATAAATTAAAAATAAAATGAAATTCATCATCGATTCTATTTAGCGTGACGATTTGCATAAAAGAGGGAGAAGTTTCAAAGGGTAATTAATTTTGTAACTTTAAAACGTTCCGAGTAGGATCTAAAAAGTGATTGATGTACTTAAGAAGTGAAACAAAACAGTGTTGGCGAAGTTAACCAGTAAAGAAATTGACAGTGTCGCGTTTTACTATTAATTATAGCGACAATGACTCAGTGGTAACGTGTTCGGGAATTAACTTACAATGCATATTTTGTAACTTTTCCTAACAACAACAATTTCAAATGGAAAATCTAGATACAATCGTTTTTAGCAATATTAAGTTATACTAGTGGGCGCCCAGTGGTCGACATTCGACCATAGTTCATTGATTTTTTTAAGTTTGAATTTTACTATGGTTAATATCATTGTTGAATATAGAATGAAAAAGGGTAATTGGAACTTAAGAGTAAAATAATACATACAGTCGAGCATAGCAACCTCCTTCACAACCTTTTTTGAAGTCCTTTATTGACAGATGTCAAAATGTCTTTTTTATTTACATGTGTGTATATGTTGTGTAAAATTGAAGCATTAGTGTGAGTAATGCATATTTTATTTATTTAATCTACTTCTAATGCATTTTATATAAAATAAATAGCTTTCTGCACTTCTCCTCCATATAAACTTTAACTATGCCAAATTTCACGTTAAAAAAAAAAGGGGATAAAAAAAAAAGGGAAAAGGGATACAAAGTTTAGGCTTCACGTATTAATATATATGATGTGTATTCGGTACTAGGAAAAAAAGTGCATGTCATAATATTTTTTAGTTCACATATTAGCTTCTGTTCTGAAATTATTCCGACTCAAAAGGCGTATTAGATATACTTTGCTAAACACGAGGGCAATATAAGCTTATCGGGTTTTCTTTTTTTTTTCGAAGATTTGTCATTTTATGTGTGGTGGCGGTATAGGTGTGTACTGTCGCGAATTTCGAAAAATATTTATATCGAGTTATAAAGAAAACCCTCTCATAGAAAATCGACGTGAAGTAACAGTGCTTGCATTGTTGCGTTTCGTTCGGTCAGTAAGAGCGCCGGAGGCCTACCTCCCCTCACCTCTCCCTCTCCCTCCCCTAACCCTTCCCCCAAAAGGTTGGCAACGCACATGCAACTCCACTGATGTTGTTAGTGTCCATGAACAGTGTTGATCACTTAACATCAGGTGACCCATCTGTTCATTTGCCAACTATGACATATTGTAAATAAGTATACTAATAATTATAATCCATTCAAGAATCTGTCAAACGGCGCGGCGCTGTTTTATTAATAAAACTGGAAAAGATCTGCTTGTGGAACCACATTATACAGTTAAATATAGTAGTAGTTACTCTATAAATATATGTCGGGACACATATAAAATGGCGACCATGTAGAAGTATGACGTGATGGTTATAATTTGATCGATGAATCCACCAACAACAGTCGAATAAAACGTTAACCGATTACAGAAACACAACACTGAATATTGTTACGACAAATTATGCATAGGTGTAACTAGCCCAACTGTCTGAACGAGGATGCCCAGTATCTAGTCGTCAATCGCCTTTTAAGGCATCCAGATACATGAACAGCTGATACTACCAACCAATGGCGACTCACACCGGGGTGAATAATGAACAGCCGCTAACTTCAACTAATAGCGTTTAAGGTCATTAGTAGCACCCCCAATATAGTCAATAGCGCGGTATCGCAGGTCAATAGTGTCTCCTCCGATATACACATATAATTTAGAAATCAGTGTACTAAATTAATTTTGTGTCATAAAATTGCATATGGTACATTTCTTTTGATAAATTTTAAGACTAATTGCACGTCATTTATACAATAAAGAACAGCAATTTGCTTCTTCAAATGTAGTTATTCATTTATACGAAAATTCATGAGTGGACAAACGTCTAAACGGCCATCATAGCGTGCCGCCACTATAATTAACTTAATATTCTTGGTTCCATTGTGACTCTGAGTATGAATGACGTGCAGTACCTATTAGTCGTTGTGCTCTTTCTCTCGTTGCGATAACGACGGTCGACCATCGTCAATGTCAGTAACAACAATTGAAAATTTCGCCCGCTAGCTTCGTAGAAGTGAATACGTGTAATAAATTGTATTTGCTACATGTCTCACCTGCAAATTTAATGTCTATTATTTATACTTTCGGTAAGTAACATTTCGCTTTTTCATTATTTTCATATCTAGTTTCAAATTTAATTTATTTAGATACACGTCAAACGTAAAATAAATCGTCTTTTGTAGACGCAATAGTACTTAATGAGCTCCAGGCGGAGGTAACTGAGAAATATTGAAAAAACCTTTATTGAAGTTCAGTGATTAATATATAAATATATACATTTTTAAATAGCGGTCAAAATAGATCACGTAGATATATTATTTTTGTGTTTAGACTATTATTGTATTTGAAGGAAGGAATACATTTTTCAATGTGCGTAAACGCACATTTCTCTTCATTTTTGATTTTGATTTGATTCATGATTTTTCAGTTTTTAATACTTGATCTTCTCGACACTAAGAATAATGCCAGTCGTACCATGGTAGCTACAGTTTCCAACATTCATCTAAATGCTTATCGATGTAATTCAATGAGTGCATTTAGAGAATGATGTATTTGATATGTTCTGCTTGTCACTTAAAATTCGATTGTATTATAACCTTAGTAAACCGTGTATCTATGTATATGTGTACATATAGTACGAAAGTAAATGTAAAATGTCTGTACTTTTAAGAATTTATGATACAATTTTGTTGCAGGTAGGTATCTTGGAGTAAGTAATAAAATACATTTCAATCATTTTTTGAAATGTATGTCTGTCTGTCTGTTTGTCTGTTTGTTTGAACACACATCACTGCGTTTGCGATAAAACCAAATCATAAAATATATCCTAGAGTAACATTTAAAATTTGTTTCATTAAAATTGGTTCACTCTATCAAAAATTATTGTAATTTTAATAACGATGTGACTTAAGTGCGAGTGTAAAGTAGATAATTAAATGGACTTAATATATTCAGATGGTTTTATTAGGCACTGTTTTTTACATTAAGTTCGACACGAAAGGAGTCGCGGGTACAGCTAGTCTGTTATATATTTCGAAATTCATCTACATAACAAGCATACAAAAAACCACTTAGACCAAATTCTAGATCAAAACTATCTCCGAAGTTTAGCTGTTCCTAACAGGGATCACACCCACGTCTTCTGTGAATTTAATTAGCCCCGGACAGAGACGCTTTGGCTGTGCATTCAAAACCCTAATTATACCGTTCTTCAAAATTACTTTGACCAAACTCGATTTAAGGCCACGATCTCTACGGTCTCATTTCAATGTAAATTCGTAGATCAAGGCACTTCAACGGAAGGGATCATAGGATTTCGCTTAGATATATTTAGTTTCATGCATACGAAAAGTGAATCAGCTATTATGTGATTGTTATCGAGAGATATGCTAAGTATCGCTAAGAAAACTATCAATGGATAATTTTGTCGTATAGAGATGGACTCATCTTCTATTTTTTGCAATATTTAATTTTGTTTACTACAAGCTGATTCCTGTCCTGTTCCTTTTGGCCATTAAATATTGCAAAAAGTCAATCAAATTTAAAAAATTAAGTACTTTATAACCATTTACGGAAACTTCTGCATTCAATGGTCGTTCAAATTTTACACTATCGGCTGACGGTGAAGGAAAACATCGTCAGAAAACCTAAACCTAAGAAATGTTCTTATAGTAAGTACTACTGTATTTGAGAAAACAGAAATGTGGATTTCTCATAGTTTAAATCACCAATACGTCGTGGGCTGGTGTGGTGATTACACCCATACCTTCCTTCAGGAAGAGGCATATGTCACTGCAGTGGGCTTCTTACAGGCTGATGATGAACCATCACTAATAATAAACATAATTGATACATTTTTAACCCTAAGTACTGTGCCTTTTGACCTATGATAAGTTAGTAACAGAATGCTTGGACACTACGTCTGTCAATTAGTCTAAGCTTTTAGTTAAGGAAGGAATTTTGATGAAACTATATAATTTATAAATACCCTCCTTATAATCTACTGCCCTCAAGTTGAAATTCTGTCGTTAATAAGTCATATGTGTGTATGCTATGTGTATGTAGCTGAACTTGAGAATCAGTTAGTTTATTCATTACCTTCGCCTACATTGTAATCTAAGCCTAAATTTTTGTTAAAGTTCCCTTCAAGTAGATCTGAAGTATTTAATTTGTAGCGAATACATGAGAACCACTATTTAGTAACTCTATTAGAATGTAGAAATCCTCAATATATAATAATCTACACAAACACTACGATATCTAGATTTGATCATAAAGTTCTAAGCACATCTCGCTTTACTCCAATATTTGAATACGGTAACCAATATTATTTGGGATTAGGGCTGTCTCACCACATCTAACTAATTTACCTAATTGGACGTATTACTGAGACTACATACATATACAACTAACATAGATCTGGTTTGTTTTATCATGGATTAAAACATCATCTATATGGTGATATATTAACACGTCGACTGCCATGGGATTTTTCACGAAACTGACCTAGGAAGCCATTGTGTTTTACCGATATGCAATTTAAAATAGTAATAATGAAAAAAAACTTTTGTTGTTCGGAAGAAAACCTGATACGATTTATGTCATACTTATATTTGACATAACCGTATAACCAAAGCTACTTATCTATATTTACCACTGATATAATACAACTTTGCTCGTAGCTGTACAAATATAGCAACCAAAGAAAGAATGAGACAACTTATAGTGGGCCTGCTGGGTAAATTCACAAACTACAAGATATCTTGTTATTGGGAGTGAACGTGTTAAAATGTTTGAATGGGACAACTATTGTTTTAATTTGTCATCCTTTTACATATAGAAGTACAAGAAAATGATAGTCTTTCGTCTGTTCAGTATCTTCCAAATATTATTGCTATCAAGAGATCGATATCACCAGATGCAACTCTAAAGTAATTTGTGTAAATATCTCAGCACGTTACGGGTAAAGGACCTAATGTAATAAGAAAAAGGGAACAAATTAGTTAAGAAACGATTCTTTGGATTTCCAATTCAGCAAAGATAAGACATCGCTGACCTGTTAGTTCGTGACCAGATGTAGATTATTGTAAAACTGTGCGTCTGAAGCCAAGCGCGTGTGATTATTTTATGTTAGGGAGATTTGGAAAGTAGGTTGAACAAGAGGTATGAATATTTATATACTATTGCTAGTGCCTGTTCTAATATCACCTGTGTGTTACGTCATCAGCACTTGAGAGTCCGTCATATCTAGGTTTAGCACCTTTACTATCTTGCACTGCATTATTTACCGATTATTATTTTGCCTGCCCTTTTGCCCTTTTATTACCGATTTGCCTGATAGTGAGTTCAAGAACCATGTCAAGCGGGTTTTAATATCTAAAGGCTATTATAGGGTGGATCAATACGTGAACGATTGTGACGTCTGGAAATGACGCCCCTCTCTGTGCATCCACTAATAACGAATGTGAATATTTATGTTACTATACAAATATATGACATGAAAAAATAAACCAGATCGAGTTTCTTGTCGGTTCTTCTCGATGACTGGGCTGTTTTCCGAACCGGTAGTAGCTTTGACGTTCATAAGCGCCTTCTCAGGGCCTAAATTGAATAAAGGATATTTTGATTTTGATTATGGTTATACGCTCAAATTTGTAAAGTATTAAAATAATTGCATCTCGTCTTGATAATTGAAATTAGTTTAATATCTAAATGTAATACAAAATATTGATATATGTGTTTAATTGAACCTGACCCTTTTTGCTGCTTTTCATAATGATCTTCTATATATGCAATAAGAATGTAAATCTGACATATCTGTTTTCTTTTTAAATTTTTGTGAAAAAAAATGTCGCCGATGTCTTGGAATAAGTAATAAAACGTTTCAATTATTTTTAGAACTGTCTGTTTCTTTGCACACATATTACTACTAAAGTACTGCCTTTACGATAAACCGTTAGTAGTCATAAAGCATACCCTCGAGTAACATTTAATCTTGGTTTCATTAAAATCGGTTCTCTCTATCAAAAGTTATTATAACTTTAATGACGACGCGACTTAAGTACGAGAGCAAAGTAGATAAGTAAATGGACTTATCGGTGGTAGAGCCAAGCTGATGCTTTTTCTGGTATCAGCATGGATGAGTCGGCTCACCCGGGGTAGTACCCTCTCACAGAAAACCGACGTGAAGTAACAGTGATTGTATTGTTGCGTTTCGTTCGGTCAGTGAGAGCGCCGAAGACTTACCTCCCTCCCCTCCCCCAAACACAGGCTGGCAAATCACTTACGACTCCCGTGGTGTTTGCAAGTGTCTGTGGACGGTGGTGATCGGTTAACATCAGGTGGCCCACCTGTTCGTTTGCCTACTATGATAAAAAAAAGCTTATTCAGGTGATTTCATTAGTCACTGTTTTTTTTACATTAGGTTCCACGCGGACGGAGTCGCGGGCACAGCTAGTTTCAAATGAAAATCAAGTCGTGTCTTTCATAAACATTTATTAATATAATTTACCATTTTCCATATTCCAATATTAGTATTAATACATTAATTATATTCCACGATCAGGAACATACAATATAAGAAGCTACGTACAGAGGAAATCTACTAGGCTGCAATACCATATACCTCCTGTCAGGAGTTGCGTAAAGTACATTTAAGATTTGCCTATAATTTAACATAATAATATTATACGTTGACATTAAATAGATACTTTTAAAAATCTAGTTTGCCAATCGCAAATACGAGTGGTTATGATATTATAGTAAAGGCTTATTATAGCTTCTTTCACCAAGTTTTCTTTAACTTTTACTCTCTTACGACTAGAACATTTACTTTTAATATTATATTTAAGTTTTTTTTTTTCTATTTTGTAATATTTGCTACATCCTATTGACATAAGTTTACCATCAAATCTTTTAGCTACTACTTTTTATTCTTCTACATTTTAATTTAATTAACTCTACATACATACATTTTGATAGAATAGTGGAACTGCTTTCCGGGATGGGTCCTCAGGTTGAAAATGAATTGGGAAACGAAATATAAGTCGGGAGCTCGTCACCGGTAGCAGTTCACGGGGTCTGATCGATCGAACACAATGTCAGGGCGTACGGATTAGGCAATAAGGCTGGGTGATTGCCCAACCACGTATGCGGACGCTCGACCAATCAGAGAAAGCAATTTTAAAAACAATCAAAATAGAAAAAGAATAAACGTTTTCATTCTAAATTTTGTATAATTTATAAAATGTCCAAAAATATTATCGAACTAAAATCTAGGTCCCTGTTTTCGATTCGAATGTATCTAATACTAAAATAATGTAAGGTATTGAAATGAAACGTTGGAATCCAAGAACGCAACGGGTCCGTTTGATGATGCGAGAGTTGTGGCGTCCGATGGAGCGGCGGTCAAGTCGGCTGGCATGAGTTGGTCGCCGCTTCAGGGGAGCTGGTGCGGATGGTGTCTACCCCCACTTCTGGAAGAGGCCCATGCGCTGGCAGCGGCAGTTGGAGCCCCAAAGGTTACACCTGCAGGATGACGAGTGGCAGCAGTCGCCAGGCCGGTGATCGCAGTTCCCACCGCGCCGGATACAGGCTCGCCTGAAAACGTAGATCAGCGACGTACGTCTGAAACCACATCACCGAATTCTAACCTAAGTTCGTGTTCATGCTAGGAATAGATACGTGCAAGAAGTGCATGCATCACACGAGATTTTCAATATCCAGTTTCCTTAACAAAGGTAGTATTTGCATATTTATAATCAGGCATGTTAAGTCTACCCTATCCTTAATGATGTATATTGTTGGTGTCAGAATTACGAACGTAATAACTCAAATAATCAAAAATTCAAATACTTTTAATCATTATATATATTTAAACTCACTTCCCGACATCCTGTAGGAGTTGCAAATCAGCCGGGTCCTCTCCGTAATCAGGCAAATTCACTTCCAAATCGTCGTCTCCTGTTAAAAATGGAAGTGTTCAATCAAGCGGGCTCCATGTTTGTTTAATATGTTCATCTTTCCCAATGAATTGATTTAACATGATTTTTCCGCCATTTTTAGAAACGTAATTTTTCGCTGAATCTATTTAGCTTCATAAAATTCTTTCATTTTTATAAGTTCATATATTTGAAAATTCATATAAACTTTTGCTAAAACTTAACGTGATTCTTGTTTTTTTAATAAACAAAAATCCATCAAAAAACACATTTTTTAAGTATATCAAAACTTAATTTAAATTTAGAAGAGCTTAGATAATTGAGCTATTACATTTAAAAATAAGCTAAATTCAATTATAGCTGGTCCTAATATTTTACGTTATTTTTCAAGATCTTCAGATTTTGTACGTGTTAAATATGAAGATTATAAAAAAAAAAACTAAAAACCTTATGGACGGCAAATTTTGAAATCCATTCTGGGTGTATAAAAACTGGAAATCTTAAAAAATGAAACATGTTATACGAACGAATAAATTGGATTTAGATCATTTTGATATGTATCGACATAATTGTGGATAGGTATCTTTATCTTCAATATTTTTGTAAACTTCTTGTTGGTATTTTAGAAATCGAAATTATAATATTTTATTAGAGCACGGGCTTTAGAAAATTCAAATTTAATTACCAGGATCAATGTAGGAGGCATGTACCCACTCGGCGGCGAGCAGGACAGCCGCTAACGCCAGCAGAAAGGCGCCGGCGCGCGGCATTCTGCTCACTCACGCTTAACCGCTGCTTAACTGTCAACAAACATTCTAGCTTTAGATTATCAAAGCACTAATATCATACACATACCAATAACAATCAAATCTACTGCACAATAATTTGCTATAATGCGTCAGAAATCAGCAACATCACTTATGGAGAGTTTTAAGAGTCTTAGAATGTCATGCATTGATTTTATATTTTATTATCATAATCTTGTGTTATTTTGTAATATTGGTGGTGTTTTACGTAATATGCTTTGGTTTTTATGCACAAGTGAAGTGGATGGGAAATAATACCATAGAGCATAGTTTCTGACTTCCCACAAAAACTCCCTAGAAAGTTCTAACAAGACAGACACCATCTTGTTAGAGAATTGAAATGATCGCAATAAACTTGTAATATAATTACATACTCGACAATGGCAGTAATAATCTACTAAAAGATTGATTGCCAAAAATAAAACTAAATAACGTAGTGTCTTTCACTTTAGTACTTGACAAAAGGCGTACTTATGGTCTCTTTTGATATTTATATTATTTTATTACAAACCAGCGTTATCTTGAATGATACTGTATTTAATGTAAAACTTAATACTATAAAAAACAATTCAGTCTTCACCCATATAATTCTATTTACTGAAAAAACTATAAGAAATATATAAAAAGACCCAACGACCTCCGGGAAGGCTCTGTTATGAGTTCAAAGAACGCGAATAATTTCAAACACAATTCGGCTTTTAGTGGAGCTTTTAAGTAATATACTACATACAAAAGATAAAAAATAATATTGTCTCGAGACGAAAAATATAAGTACGAGTATATTTGACTGTTCACGTCCCTGGAAATAATGGATTAGTTAAAAGAAACGAGACATTCTTATTAATATTACGCAAATGCTTATAAATATTGGATGGTAATATTTTTTATACTTACTCAACGACATTGTAGTAATATCAAGATGCCAAAGTGTTCATCGCGCAAGAAATATATTGTTACTTGCTAATTCCCGCGACTTCGCCTCCGTCATTTATTATCTCAACTGTTTTATTATATCTCAAAGGGTAGGCAGCGTTTTCAACGAAAGCTCACTTTTTGACTTTTTCCGACACATCCAACAATTATCGTTATATTTCAACCAATTTGCAAAAAATCTTGGCAAATTATATACCTAAACCTTCCTGGGGAGTCACTCTATATATCAATGAAAACAGCATGGTCAGTATTTTTTGACTTTGTCTTAAAATTTGTAGTGATGATTCACATAAAAACTATTAGATCATTATCATTATTTCAGGTAATATTCTTATATTTCCGTTTTAAAATAAATGCTTTTTCATTTTTCAACTATCTCAGTAAACTGAAAATATTAAAGATGGCGTCACTTATAATATTTATGTGATATATCTGTTGAATTGATATATTTCTATATGGAGGTAAATCCGTCTTGGGAAGCCGATCTTTATACGGCTTCCTCACCCCACGTTTGGCGTGTTAAAAAGGAGAAATGTGAACTGTATAATTTTTAGTTACTCTGAGAACAAAGGTAGGATATGCTCAACTGCGGGAGGAACAGACATTAAAGTTGCCAAGCCGCTCAATAGTTTTCTAGTCACTATATTTTTCGCTGCTACTGTGAAAAATCCTTTTCTATTATTTTCCACGCGATTAACGTAATGCGGCTTTGTACCGATTACGAATGTCACTGCACCCACTTTGCGATATTATAGTGTGTATTTTGGGAATTAAATTAGGAGTTGCCCACGCGGATACTACTAAAAATATATTTAAAAAATGCCTGCCAATTGTTAGATTCACTATACTAATTTAATGTAGTTTAGGTAGGTGGTAGAGCTACACTGAAGCTATTAATGGTTTCAGCATGAATGAGCCGGCTCGCTCTGGGTAGTACCACTCTCTCACGGAAAACCGACGTGAAGTAACAGTGTTTGCATTGTTGCGTTTCGTTCGGTCAGTGAGAGCGCCGGAGGGCCACCTTCCATCCCCTTCCCCATTCCCTTACTCCCCCTCTCCTCGAAGACAGGTTGCCAACGCACTTGCTCTCTGGTTTTGCAAGTGTCTTAGGACGGTAGTGATCACTTAACATCAGGTGACCCACCTGTCGGTTTGCCTTCTATAATATAAAAAAAAATTACGCATTCAATATAAATTTCTGAGACCCTATTGTGATTCGTATAATGTGTGAACCGAACACTGAAATCTGGAATAAGGTAGATTTATTATTTATTTCTAACTGAATTCATTTATATAGTAATATGTTCTAATATTTTGGATAGAAGCTAATTTGGTAATAATATTTAATAATACTTATTTGTGAAATAAGTTATAAAAATAAGGTTTATTTGTTAATATATTTAATAATTAGCAGTAATTCATAATCTAACGTGGGAATTATCTAAAATAATTTTAATATTTTTGGATGAAAAAACATTTTGTAATATATCTGTATGATAGTATAAGTAAAGCGAGTGAACACATAATGTAAAAGTCAGTCGATGAACGAATAAACAAGTAGATAAAATTGATCTGATTATTATAAGAAGGTATTTTACTCGTCTTTACCTACCTTTTTTTTTCGAACTGACTACGCTATTGACCCAGCAAGGTCTTAACAGATTCACCGGGCTACTATATGTGAAGTAATTCAGGCTTTAATATCGTCATAGATTAAGTTAGACTATCGACCCTACTTACGCAGAGGGTCAAATTAATTTATGTTAGGAGAATTTCATTTCGTTTATTAACAACACACAATTTAAAGTGTAAGTTATGTTAAAGCCATGCTATTACTGGTTCCAGCATGACTGGGTCGGCTCGCCCGGGGTAGTACCATCCTCTCATAGAAAACCGACTTTTTTTCTTTTTTTTTTCGAACTGACTACGCTATTGATTGACCAAGCAAGGTTTTAACAGCTTCACCGGATTACTAAGGCGAGCGCTTAAGGCACTCAACCGATTTTATTTTGACAACTAGCTCAAGGCTGCGCGGCACACCTCGGCTTTGGCTGTTGCCTGATACATGCAATTCGCGACCTATTAGCTAACCTAACTATTCATACATATATGAGTTATTGAAACATATATGTGTACCAGCATATATAACTCAATAAGTAAGTTATGGACCGTACAGTTAACCTCGAAAACAAGGCGCGACGTACTTTATTGACTGGAATAGTGATAACATTTATATAGACTTGAAACATCAATGTAAAAGGTCTTTTGTTTTCTGTGTTGTATATAATAAACTAACGATGTTCGTGACTTCGCTTGCCTTTCTTTTTATTTACTTTACCCGTGACTTTGTCCGCACAGAGCTTATGTAAACAAAAAATTCCCAAAAAAAATTAACCGCCTTCGATGTGAAAAACTAATACGGCACTAAAAAGCGAATTATTAAATTAACCAAATTAAATAAAAAATATTGCTATTCGCGCTACCTAATAATATATTTGAAGTCAATGCCAACCTAAATTCATATAATCTACATACAAAGTTTTGGTCCACTCTCGTGTCCCATGATACATGTAAAGTATACATATTTTATTACCTGCAACAAATTTGAAATGTATACGATGATTGTCACAAAGCATTATATGGCCTAGTCTCTTCATACTAAACCTGAGGCATTCTTGAAGCAAATGTTCAAAATTTTGCACAGTTGTGCTATCGCAGAGGCAGGTGTTATCTATATTAATATTATAAAGAGGTAGAGTTTGTGAGTTTGTGACGTTGTAAGGGGTAATCTCAGGAACTACTGGTCCGATTTGGAAAATTCTTTCAGTGTTATATAGCTCATTTATCAGGGAAGGTTATAGGCTATATATCATCACGCTAAGACCCATAGGAGCGGAGCAGCAATGAAGAATGTTGCAAAATCGGGGTATTTTTTTTCTTTTCAGAGCTTCCGCTGTGTTTTAGCGCAAAATAACCATTCCACGCTTACGTATTACCGCCCAACGAAGTGGGCACGGGTCGGCTAGTCGTCAATAATCTTAAAACGATTAAGGTATTGCTTACAATACCCATGTCCATATTTGTGTCATATGGAATGAAACTCAAATAGATATACTCAATAACAAAACAGTACGAAACAGTAAATAACAAATCGATTGACGGGTGATCGCCAATTCACAATTTCACGCGTCACGGACATCGAACAGAGATTCAGGAATTAATCAAAGTTCGACAACTGTTCGCTTGAGCGATGGTATTGTGGTTACAAGTTCGATCACGAAATACTATACACAGTATCTAGTGAGAATACGGAACACTGTAATAAATTACTTCAACCAAGAATTTGACTTTGACCGACATTGACTGAAAACTGGTAGTATTAGTATCCTTTTGTTTTTGTTTTTTGTAATTGGATATATGTATTGTTTTTCAAGTTAAATTTTTGTTTTAGTTACGTTTTATATTTTCCCACACACACGCCATTTACTTTTTATATCTTGTTTTTTCTTTTGTATGTAGAACAATGTAAGCTGTGTTTACTTCCAGGTGGGCTTAACTTTAAGTATACGTGCATAATATCTTTATATATATATAATTCTCCTGTCCGTGTGTATATGACTGAACTCCTCCTAAATGGCTGGATAATTTTTTTTGTATGTGTTCAGGTGAATTCCAGTATAGTTTAGATTTACAATTGTACCCTGTAGATGGCGCTACGGGTGACTTTTAGGATTATTTTTCCTAAGAAGCAAATCGTCTACCGGGACCGCTATATAATGGCTATATATATGAACCCAGTATCGTACATCTAATAAAAGAAAGACTTCAAACTAAGATAAATACGTTTATATTATCAGTAGCTTCTTGGAGTAGTTACTTTGGTCTAACTAACGCTAGCACGCAGCGGAAGCTGTCAAAATGAAAAAAAAAAACGATTTTGAAACATTCTTCATTGGTGCTCCGCTCTTATTAGTAGGCCTGTGATGATAATAGCCTTACTCGATAAATAATCTATCTAACACCGAAAGAATTTTCAAATCGGAACAGTAGTTCCTGAGATTAGCGCGTTCAACCAAACAAAGAAACCCTCCAGCTTTATAATTTAACAACTATTCTCTCGTACTCAGCTCGAACCGTCATTCAAATTGTAATAACTTTTGATAGAGTGAACCGATTTTTAATGAAACCATGAAAGGTTTTATTGTAAACTCAGTACTTTAGCAGTTATACAGTAACAAACCTGCGCGTAGTTAATGGTAATGGTAAACTATCAAGCATTATGGCAAAAGTTGCGAAACACTGGAATACCAAATGAAATATCTTTAGTTTTTGAATATTGGTACAGTAATCAAATTAATCATATTCGATGGGATGGAACTCTTTCTGAAGCATATAAACTTAAATGTGGGGTAAGACAGGGTGGTCTGACGTCACCAAATTTATTTAATTTGTACATAAATGACCTGATTCTAAAACTGAACAGCATGCATGTCGGGTGCTATATGGATGGTATAAATGTTAATAATATAAATTATGCCGACGACATGGTGCTGTTGAGCCCTTCGATTGGTGGTCTCAGGAAATTGTTACGAGTGTGTGAAACTTATGTTAATTTATATGGTCTTAAATACAATTGTAATAAAAGCCATTATATGCTATTTAATCCTCGCGAGAAAGCTATTACATGCAATCTACCTGTGAGTCTTAGTGGTAATGCTTTAGAAAGGGTTTCGCAAGTTAAATATCTTGGACACTATATCACGGATAATATGAAAGATGACAAGGACATAGAAAGAGAGCGCAGGGCATTGTCGGTGAGAGGGAATATGCTGGTCCGGAGGTTTACACGTTGCACAAGAAGTGTAAAAATAACATTATTTAAAGCCTATTGCCAGAGCTTCTATACCAGCAATCTCTGGACCTCATATACACTGCTTGCATACAATGCATTGCGTATACAGTACAACAATGTCTTTAGAGCATTGTTGGGGTTGCCTCGATATTGTAGTGCATCGGGCATGTTTGCTGAAGCTCGTGTGGATGATTTTTACGCAATCATTCGAAAAAAAGCAAACTCACTGATGGATCGAATGTGTGGCAGCTCAAATAGTGTCTTGAAGATGTTATCAAGTAGATCTGATAGTTTGTTTGTCCACAAATGGACAAATTTGTTAAAAAGTGTGTGCACCTATACAAACTAATATATTCTGATTGTGTGGGTGAAGAAATTTGTAAATAGTAATAAAACATGCTGTATTACCTTTAACATAGGCTAAGTTTTACTAACAAAAATGGATGTAATATCTGAATTTAATAAATTATTATTATTATTATTATTATTATAATGTAACCTGTTTCATTTTTTTATATTTTTTTTATATCATAGGAGGCAAACGAACAGGTGGGTCACCTGATGTAAGTGATCACCACCATCCATAGACACTTGCAACACTAGGAGAGTCGCCAGTGCGTTGCCAGCCTGTGTTGAGGGGGGGGAAGGAAGGGAAGGGGAAAGTGGGAGGGGAGGTGGGTCAGAAAAGGTGGTACTATACCCGACACATTGATGCTGAAACCAGTAAAAGCTTAAGCATGGCTCTACCACCTACAAACCTTTCAGACAGTACTTAGAATTCCAATATAATGTTTAAATATATGAACAAATATTCGGCGTTACGTTGCGGAAGCGATACTCCTCAGATGACAGTACTATATTTGCAACGATAAAGAACTATTTTCACGAAAACGAAGCCGCCGCCAACGATCACTTTCAAAATACAACTCTCCTATTGAAGTGTAGCTTTGGACATATTTTCCATCCTAATGTTTGGTTAGAATCTTTTTTTGTCTTATATTTATCCAGGTCGAGCCGACCCATTCATTCATGCTGAAACCAGTAATAGCTTAAGCGTGGCTCTACCACCTAGAAACAACTAATAAGGTAATCAAATTAATAAATTACATTCCTTCGAGGACCGTGAATAAAAACGTTAAGAGAAAACGTAGCGTTCTTAAAAAAGCTTTTACGAAAATTAATTGTGCTACTTTAATTAATATAGGGCAAAAAACGAAAAACAATATCGGTAAGTGGTTGATAATTGCTTTTACTAACATTGAAGTGTGATGAAAGTATTCAGTAATTAGATGTATTTATATAAATAGCTAGCTGTACCCGCGACTACGTTCGTCTGGAATTAAGTGTAATATTATAAAAAAACGTGGCTTTTTGCTAAGGTTGAAGTCCATTTACTGGTAGAGCCATGCTATTACTGGTTCCAGCATGACTGGGTCGGTTCGCCCGGGGTAGTACCACCCTCTCATAGAAAACCGACGTGAAGTACAAGTGCTTGCATTCTTGCGTTTCGTTTGGTCAGTGAGAGCGCCGGAGTCCCACCTCCCCTCTCCTCTCTCCTCTCCCTTTCCCTCCCCTAACCATTCCCCCCGAAGGGTGACAACGCACTTGCGACTCCTCTGGTGTTTTTAGTGTCCATGGACGGTGATGATCACTTAACATCAGATGACCCACCGGTTCGTTTGCCATCTATGACGTAAAAAAAATCCACTTTTCTCTCGTACTTAAGTCGCGTCGTCATTAAAATTACAATAACTTTTGATAGAATGAACCGATTTTAATAAAATAAAGATTAAATGTTACTTGAGGACATACTTTACGATTTTCAAGGTTTTATCACAGATGCAGTACTTAAACAGTTATGCGTGCCTAGACAGGTAGTCCGGTGAAGCTGTTAACTAGGCCAATAGCGTAGTCAGTTCGAAAATAAAGTGCCAGGACAGACAGATATTTCTAAAAATAATTGAAATGTATTTTATTAGATACTTATTTCTAGACGCAACATTTTTTTTTTTTTCACAAAAATGTAATAAGTACTAACACGTTAGATTGAAGAAGATAATAAATTATATTTACAACGGCTGCACTCATTTAACTAATTATTTTATTGTTATGTTTATAATTTTTAGGATAAGGTCTGTATAAGTTATAAGGCAATATATATTATAGTGGACGTTACTTTGCACTTCCACCTGGAATTGATTGGCTGCTACAATGTGTCACAGCAACAAAAAAATGTTATATTTTATTTATATAAGCTGATTCGATTTAATTATACATTTTTTGTTGAAGTGAGACGTGGTAGTGGTCAAAGTGGCGACTATTGTACCAAAATACATTATCATCTGTACACGTGAATACATGAGTGTGAAGTATGCAGTGTTGTCAAACCTTTATAGTTATCTATTATCGAATTTCATCGTGATTCTTGAAAACTGATATATCATACAAATAATATACCAGATAATGTTACCATTAAAATAAAAAACCTAATTAGGAATAATAGAATAGTAGGAAAAAAACAACACAGGAAGATAATCACTAATCGCAACAGGATAACAGCCAGACCTAATTTTGAACTGAACTGTAATTATTGTACAGGACAACTTAAGTGGCCCATATCATAGACTTTTTTTTGTTGGGTTCTGTTTTTCTCATTCTAAGGAAAAGGCAAAGGTATCTACACCGTGCTGACAAGTCCGACGACGTTTTATAATTGTAAATTCTGGAGTAAGTGTCTTGTGATAATTTCAATGTTCTAAAAAGATGGCGGCATCCTTGTTAGAACTTGCCAGGGAGTTTTTGAGGCAGCTCAGAATTCATAGTCCATGGTATTATTTTCTATTCACTTCACTTATGCACAATAAACAAACTATATTACACAAAATACCACCAATTTTACACAATATAGAGTCAAGTAGCACAAGATTATGAATAAAATATAAAATTCACTACATGACAGACCAAAATCTCCATACCATAGAGTACGTAAATGATACCACAGATTATAAATACAATCATACGTATGTGTTGCCATTACAATATCTATATCTGAATGTAAATCTAACGTGTTTGTAGGTACTTATTAGATTATTGTAAAAAAAAAATTGTTGCTGGTGTCTTGGAATAAATAACAAAATATATTTAAGTCATTTTTAGAAATTTCTGTCTGTCTGTTTGTTTGAACACGCGTCACTGCTTAAGTACTGCGTTCACGATAAAACCTTATCAACAAAGGAAAACCATAAAGCACCTTCTCGAATAGCATTTAGTCTTGGTTCATTAAAATCGGTTCACTCTATTAAAAGTTACTGTAATTTTAATGACGACGCGACATAAGTAAGAGAGAAAAGTAAATAAGTAAATTAACTTAATACGTTAAGATGATTTGATTACTCACTATTTTCTTACATTGAGTTCTACGCGGATGGAGTTGCGGGTACAGGTAATATACTCCAAAACTAGGGCACTGTTAGAAGAAAAAAATTGTCGACGGTTACTCCTAAATATTCGCTATTGTCAGATATACTTATCTCATGCAATGAAATTGTTTTACTGAAAGACTATTCAATACGAGCGACTTTCATTGTAGTCACCAAAATATTTTCCTTTTGTCTGTGTATGAAGTCTGTTGAACATGAAAGCAAAACTTCACAACGGGGCAGAGCGTTAGGCGGCGCGGCACTAACAACGTTGCTCTTAATTAAGCTCCTTTGCAATAACTGAGTGGACTAGCAACACCGGTTTAATTATAACAGGCCGGACAGAGACGTATTTGTAATTTTTGGTTAAAACCCTAATAGATTATTTATCTATAGTACCTAGTGGACGCCCCCAGAGGTCGACATTCGACCATAGTTCATTGATTTTTTAAAGTTTGAATTTGATTAGGGTTCTTTTGTCAATTGTTATAATATCATTGTAGAATGTAGAATGAAAAAGAGTAATTGGAACGTAAGAGTAAAATAATACATACAGTCGAGCATAGCAACCTCCTTCACAACCTTTTTTGAAGTCGTTTATTGACAGATGTCAAAATGTCTTTTTTATTTACATGTGTGTATATGTTGTGTAAAATTGAAGCAGTAGTGTGAGTAATGCATATTTTAATTAATTTAATGTACTTCTAATGCACTTTATATAAAATAAATAGCTTTCTGCACTTCTCCTCCATATAAACTTTAACTATGCCAAATTTTACGTTCATCCGTCCACGTATTTCTCTCAAAAAGGGATACAAAGTTTAGGCTTCACGTATTAATATATATGATATTATAAAGAGGTAAAGTTTGTGAGTTTGTGACGTTGTAGGGGGTAATCTCAAGAACTAAGGGACCGATTTGAAAAATTCTTTTTGTGTCATATAGCTCATTTATCGAGGCAGGTTATAGGCTATATATCATCATGCTAAGACCGATAGGAGTAGAGCACCAATGAAGAATGTTTCAAAATCTGGTATTTTTTCCTTTTGAGAGCTTCCCCTGCGTGTTAGCGTTAGCCCAAAGTAAGTATTCCACGTGAACGAATTCACGGGCAGAGGCTAGTTATTCTATAAAGTTGAAGTAACAGCCAACACTAAAAGCTACTCTGATAAAAAAAATTGTCTGTAAAATACGCATATTCAAAAAAATGCCTATGAAAAAAAAGAATATCTGTAAACATACAAATAATTCAAAGGAAATATCATTTTCAATTAATTAATTGTAATAAAGTAATTGATATTTCGTATACTAATTAAATACCTGCGTCTATCGTCACAAACTTTCGTCTATGGTCGTATTAAATGCAAGTGTGGGAAGTGATTAGCATCATACGTTACGAACTATCACGCTACGTTACGATAGACGAAAAACATTTTTTTAATACTTCAACGGTGTTATTACAAAAAAGTTAAATACTTATACGAATACTTGTTTTAAAATAATTGCACCGCGGTTGCTAAATGTTCGCCATCTTGCTCTTTTGTCTCGCATCGGTTACGTTAGGTTAGACTTGCGAAAAAGGATAACGCGAACTTGTCTCGGGCGAGCGCGGTACATTTAATTCGAAATCTTTTTAAACCAAGTATTTAAGTTTTTTGTAATAACACCGCAGAGGTTTTGGCGTTTGATTACAATAGCAGTTGGTGTTAAATGATGTCCAAGGTGGCAAACACACCAACAGGTGTTTGGCTATAGATTTTCTACTTGAGGTTGATAGCTAACCAAGGGGACTTAGAAAAATCCCCTACCATCATGTCATGGTTACATCACGAGGTTTCCCTTAACCGAAAGCTTTGAATCATTTCCAAGGATTCGAATCGACGTTCATCGACGCTGTATACGAACACGTTATTGACTAAGACATCATTGCTTCAAATGAGAAACAATTACCGGTTTGGCGGTTATTACGCTTGTAGCTACTGAGTATGTCATCATCTTTGGTAGACTGGCTGAAATGTTTGAATTTATTGTAAACTAGCTGTGCCCGCGACTTCGTCCACGTGGAACCTTATCTAAAAACAGTGACTAATGAAGTCATTTGAATGTATTAAGTCCATTTACTTATCTAGAGACTAAGTTACTCTGCAACATATGCTTTATGATTTTCTGATGTGCTTTTATAGTTAAACTTAGTACTTTAGCAGTGGTGCGTGTTCATACAAACAGACAAACAGACAGACAGATAGACAAGCAGACAGACAGATAGACAGGAAGACAGACAGACATTTCTAAAAATGATTGATATGTATTCTATTACTTATTCCTATACCTACACCTACAATATTTTTTTTCACGAAAATGCAAATGTGCAGACACTTTAGATTTACATTCTTATTATATGTACTTATTTAGGAGATAGAATGTCATTGTGACGTCATTCAAATAATTGAACGATCTCATATTATCTCTGTGTATATAAATACATGGAATTTCAATTAAACAGTATCTTTACGCATTCCGAGTCTTGTTATTTATTACTCTCTCTCTAACCCAGTCTAGGCACCTACAATGGTGAACACGACACAGCGACGCGTGTCCGCGCACCAGGACCTCATCATTACTAGCAAGTCCGACGAGATACTGCCCAGACACTTCCGGTAGTGTTTTCCGACGTGATGCCTAAGCACCTACAGACTTATTATAACTATCAGCTAACACTAATTTGGAGACTTTGGATTTTTTTTATATCATAGGCGACAAACAAGCTGGCGGCTCACCTGATGTTAAGTAATCACCGCCGTCCATAGACACTAGCAACACCAGGGGCAAGAATCGCAAGTGCGTTGCCAGCCTGTGATTGTGGGAAGGGCGGAAGGAGGGAACGAAGAGGGGGAGGAGAGAGGAGGGAAGGTGGGCCTCTGACGCTCACACTGACCGAACGAAACGCAAAAATACAAGCACTGTTACATCTCGTCGGTTTTCTGTGGGAGGGTGGTACTGCCCTGGGCGAGCCGACCCATTTATGCTGAAACCCAGTAATAGCTTCAGTGTGGCTCTATCAACTAGAAACGGAATGACGTAAGTGTGGGAACGTATAACCTACACCTTGATCGGCATAACTTTTGACATTTATATTAGAACGATATGTCATCGAACTGTTGTCTCGCGAGTGTAGGATTAGTATAAGAAGGATGATATCGGGTTACACAAAGAACTGAAGTTACACAACTGAACTCAACTATATAGCATAATATCCCTAGAGTATTCCCTGAATACGTGCCTGTTCGCAGATCAACTTTCGCGAAAACCGATCTCACGATATTAGGTGGCGTATTAAAGTTTATTGGAAACTTCAGCGCTGCGTAATTGCTGAAGTACTTTGATGGAAGGCGTAAATAAGGCAAAGTTTCCTGTGACAAGAATATTTGATGGGTAAACCATTTTAATGGCTTTCGGAAGATACGAGTCAACTTAATTCTATCTTTATTGATATTATTTTGAAATATAATTTGACAACTTACTTTAGAAATTATTAACACTAGTGGGCGCCGAGTGGTCGACATTCAACCATAGTTCTTCTTCTTTAATATTCGTCCAATAGGACAGGCGAAGGAATTAATCCATACTGCCAATTCTGAAGTTGTCAATATAGGTAGTTCTTATGTATTCTATAAAGGCCTAATCACCAAATCTTCTATATAACATTTCGTACATTCTTTAAATCATCTTTTAATTTTGAAGTTGTCAATATAGGTAGTACTTATGTATTCTTTAGTCAGTTTTCTTCTAATTATACATATATATATACATACATGTTAATGTAAAGGCATACGCGCCAAATCTTCTCTATGTCCAAATTAATGTAAAGGCATAAACGCCAAATGTTCTATAATATATTCTTTTATCCAACTTTTTTATCTTAATCTCCTTGTTAATAGTAGCGTACCATCTTTGTCCAGAGTGTTTGTTAATTTCCATTGTCGAGTAATTAATTAAATATTCTAACAAGATGGTGGCTCCTCTGTTAGAACTTTCCATGGAGTTTTTGTGGCATCTCAGAATTCATGGTCCGTGGTATTATTTTCTATTCACTTATGCACAATAAACAAACTATATTACATAAAACATCACCAATTTTACACAATATAGAGTCAAGTAACACAAGATTATGAATAAAAAATAAAATCCACTACATGACAGACTAAGATCCCGCCAAAAACTCCTCAACCATAGTTCATTGATTTTTTTTAATTTTGAACTTTATTGGGGTTCTTTTGTCAATAATCTATAATCAATGTTTTCATCACGGTTACTCAGTTTTTTGCCACTTTTTTTTAAATTATATAAATATTAAAAAAAACTATGTCTACATGAAAATTGAAATTAATTATAAATTTGGAACAATAAACAGGCATTTTCATAAGGTGGTAAGGCTCTCAAATTCAAAGTAAATATAACTTTACGAAAATAAAGAATTTTATTGCAACATACGACACAATTTTCAATTAATTTTACACATGGGTGGGTGGGTGGTATTTCTGGATGATATTGAAATAAATATAGTTTGTACATTATGAGGAATAATGTTATGCCCAATATCATCGTTTGTAATGGTAATGGATACACAATAGAATCAAATGATGAATACAAGACAAAGATGTTTTAATACTACCATTAACTTTTGAAAATGAATTCATTTTTGTTCAAAATTCATCATCAACTATTAAATATAATTGCTACATCAGGTTGAACTGTATCATTGTAACCGCGGAGATCTAAGTCATAGATTAGTTTCATGAGCAAACAAATTTTCTTATTTTCGATTTTACATAGTATTTCTTTGGATCATTTTTTATTGAATCATCATTCAAAGTGAGTTCACCATAAAAAAATACTAAACATTAAAATATTGACATTGACTTTGGTAATATTGCTTTACTCTTATGACAACATGAAGTGAAAGCAGTCCTGTCACCTTAAAATTTTGACATTCAATAAGACCAAAGAGAATAATAATTATTTCAGTGGTTCCATAAATTATTTATCAATTAATTATTAATGTATATAGTGAATTTACATATTATATTATTATAAAATTAACTTACAATTTGACCAGTTGATTTCAAAGGGCATGTAAGGCATGTCACTGAACTCCTCCTAAACGGCTGGACCGATTTGGACGAAATTTTGTGTGCGAGTTCCAGTGGATCCGAGAATGCTTTAGATTCTCAATTGGACCCGGTAGATAGCGCTGCACTTGACTTTTAGAATTGTTTTTATTATCAAAGCTGGACACCGTCCGCCGTGCCTCCTAGTTAATTATAATGTGAATGACAGTACTTATTTGTATTAGATTTCAGAATTTGTTTATTGAAACGATTAACGTTAGTATGGTTTTCATGTCTATTAGCACTCAGAGTAATAATTATATACATTTTTATAAAGTCTATTAACCAATCAAATGTATGATGAGTTGCAAAATATCAATATTACATGTACACATGCCCCTATACTACGCTTCGGTAGGCAAACGCAAGCCGCGTAAACGCATTACGTAACATGAGGTGAAATTATAAATTTATCTCCAGCAAAAAATACCGCTCAACGCTCCTAAAGCAGTTTTTACTTCAAAAAAACTCTATATTAATTCAAAGTTTGGTAGGAACATACCCAATAGTGGCTTAATGTAGTTTTCAATTCAAAAAAGAGATCGTTTCATACACACAAAGAACATAAACTTGAAGCCACACTAAAAACTAATTCTCGGAAATTATAGTATTAAATTTTCTAATGTAGACTAGTTGAAAGCCTGGCGCTAAGAACTAATTAGTGAACTCTAGTAGCGGTACTTGAGAGTCTGTGACCCTTCTAGTGTTTCTTATAATAAGGATTCAAGTTTAACTTCAAATATTTTCAAAAAAATAATAACTTGACTATATAAAGACATTAGAATTAAGTAAAATACTTGTGAAGAAATCACACATCTATACCAGTATTATAAACCTGGAGGGTTTGTTTGTTTGGTTGAACGCGCTAATCTCTGAAACTACTAGTCCGATTTGAAAAATTCTTTCAGTGTTAGATAGCTCATTTTTTGAGGGAGGCTATATATATATATAGCTATACACTAAGAATAATAGAAGCGAAACACCAATGAAGAACGTTTCAAAATCGTTTTATTTTTCCTTTTTAGAGTTCCACTGCGTGTTAGCGTTTGTCCAAAGTAACTATCCCACGCAGACGAAGTCGCGGGCAGAAGCTACTATAATATAAAAAAAATAAGTGTGTATAACCGTCACACGTGATTGTAGTAACACTTTTTAATTTGTTACTACATTGAAACCAGATGGCAGCACGATCGCGCGCCCATATATACATAATAAATTCCATTGCATGATTTCTATTATTATTCAATTTAATATTTTTTTATTATTATTTTTTCCAAAAAATTATGATTAATTTATTTATAAAATATTTATATTGACAAAATCAAAAATATTTAAAACTAGATGGTACAGAAACGTGACGCCATATTTCCGTAACGGACTTCCGTTCCTGTTACCTCCTAGTCGTGCCTAAAGAAATTTTAATTCAATAACTTAGGTCTCTTCAATATTTCCAAGATTATTGAATTCTTTCTAAATGTAGTTAGTTGTCTTATTAGCTCCGATTTTAATTGCTTTGACTCTTTCCATTCCCGCGACTTAACGTGTTTTTCATATTCATTAATAGTGTCTATTGTTTAACAGGACTAACCTTCGGAACGTACCGATTTTGATGAAATCTTTACTTGCCAGTCTACTTTAAAATATTTTCTCATTTTTTTTTTCAATTTTTTGACGCATCTATCAAATTATTTAAAAAAATGTCAAATTTTTCTATTACACTTGTTTTTGGGTTTCACAGATCCTTTTATTTAACTGACAAATTTCTAATACTATCTATCCATCGAATCGTAATTTTTCAATAAATTCAATTTATTTTTGCAATTATTTATTTGAATTTATGTGTTCATAATATTTTAAAATTATGCAAATTAATTGTATTATCACAATTATATTAGACAAAAAAATATATAAACTTAATAGATTCGTCAAAACATAGTAAAAAAAATGAGAAAATATAAATTATATTTTATTTATTTATTTTAAGGTCGTCAACATGACAATACATTAGTATATAAAAAAAAAGTAGAACTATTGTAACACATTATAAATGTAGTCATATTTAAAGACAACCACGGCATGCTCCAACAATAAATTAAATATTAATAAAACAAAAGATTAAACTATTTTACATATAAAAAAAAAAAATTACATGATAATACAAAAACGAGAAGATTGAAACAGAAAGAGAAATATAGGAAATAATGAAAAAATTATAACTGTGTCTTGTGAAGAGACTGATATGTCTCTATCGTTGTTTTGAAATGATTTCGTTTAGTTGAGAAAATGTCGCATGTTTTATGGAGTGAGTTATATGACCTAGATATTCTGTTGACTGGAGAGTAAAAGCCTAAATTAGTACATGACTGAGAAATATAAAATGGAACGTATTTATTAGATCTCGGAAGCTTAGTAGGAATATGAAATTTGAAGTGATTAGTAATTTGTGGACAGTCAATTAGTCAGTTTATAGTATAATAAAATCGAAACGCGTCGGTTTATCAAAAAATTATAAAAAAACTTTTTTGTAAAGCGATCAATTTTATACAAGATATTGATTTGGTCTAGCCTTTTAGAACCATTAAAGAGTTATAAAATTCTAAACTCAAAAAACAAGCTTTCCCGTGTTAATCATACGGGAAATTGAAATTTACCATGCGGCATATCTTAATATTAATATTAACGGCTGTGGCTTTCACAGGATTTTTTTATCATTATTTCCAACAATATTTTCGATATATTTAAGGGGAAAAAATAATCGATTTTTTAAATCATTCTAATTGTATAATCTGCATTAACGCGAGCAAAGACGTGAGCAAAAGTTAGCAAGTAATAATAAAGTTAGCAGAATTACAAAAAATAACAGACAGACTTAAGACGCAATTAATTCGAAAATACATACAGGCTCTTTTTAAATATTTGTATTTTTTTCAAGTGAAATTTCACCATAACTAGCTAGTAATCATATCTAAATATGGCCTTTTAAACTATTATGGTCTTTCGCACTCGAGTATGGAAGTCTATAAAATAAAAATTCTTCATCCAATTTACGATCAGAGAAGATGCTAATCAACCTAAAACACTAAATCCTATTTGTAACAGTAATACATTGAGGAGCGTATGTAAAACAGAAGACACAATCTGATTATAACAAATCGCATAAAATTATATTTGCTAATGATATTCTGGAAACCTCTCGAGATTTTATCTCTATATTCGCCTTAAATACTCATTTAATTCCTAGATAGAGTTCAAACTAATGTTTTATTCATCAATCTAACAATTAACATAACAAAGGCGTCTGATTACATCAGTTTCGCCAGCTTTATTGCTTTCCTAGCGTTCAGTATACACTACATTACTTATTCGAATGTTAACAATATACTGAGATTGCAAATGTGAGAATATGTTTGTGAGATTTCAATGTTATAAATGTATATAAATAAAAACTTATTGCCGAATGTATGGAAATGCATCACTTCAAAAACGCCGCACCACTTTGTTTTTCCCGTCATGGTATGCTAGTTATGCTCCGTTGAAATGTTACATGAGCTTTGCAATTTTTAGAGGACGCAATTTTATTTTTTGGATTTGTGTGGGGGGTCAATAGAAGCTTAACCTCAAGTCTGTGGGGTCGCCAACCTTGTCCCCCGGCCGCCATCTTGGAAAAAGGGGTGAAAACACTTTTTTCGCGATATCTCGGAAACTATGCGTCTTACAAAAAAATTGTAAAATTATTAGGGTCGGCTCGCCCGGGGTAGTACCACCCTCTCACAGAAAACCGACGTGAAGTAACAGTGCTTGCATTGTTGCGTTTCTTTCGGTCCCCTTACTCCCCTCTCCCCCAAGACAGGTTGGCAACGCGCTTGCGACTCCCCTGGTGTTGCAAGTGTCTACGGACGATGGTGATCTCTTAAGATCAGGTGACCCACATGTCCGTTTGCCGCCTATGATATAAAAAAAACACATGAACAGGTGCTGAAAGATGGATGGATTTTAAACTAGTGAAGCAGAATTAGAAGAAGTTGCAAATTGCAACTACGACATATTCTAGGCGTACTTCGTATTCATTAATCGCATATTTGTAAAGTACTTCACGACACAGGACTACATTACTATTAAGCTTCCTTTAGAAAATAATAGTCATATACTTTGTACCTATCAGCTCTTTCGAATGGACAATTCTATCAGAAATATATAAATTAAATGTTAAACATGAATACCAAAAAAGAGCGTCTCTAAAGAATAAAATGTTTCGAGCCTAACGAATTTTATAAAATGAGAGCGCTAAAAAAGAAATCGTGAAAAATAAATTACACTGCTGAATCGTCACGTTTTGATATTAGATACGTGAAGCGATACATCAAATCCTTGAATCTGGTGTAATGATATAACACATTTTATGACATGGTACGAATCAAATACAGGATATTATCGTTCGTTAGCTTCATATTTTTAACCGAATTCGAAATGGAGAACGTTTTGAATTCTGTTCTATTATTGTAAATGTTTGGTTACGACAGGACTTCAAAATGTTTTATCTTCTTAGGGCCTAAGGTTTTTAAGTGAAAACTTCTTTAGCCGCGTTGAGATGTATTTTAGACAGAAAATAAAGTTATGATTTCACGTCTTGACACGATAGTAAAACGTGACCGAATGTATTGCGCTTCCTGTATACGTCTAACATTGATGCTCGTCAGAGAAGAGAAATGAAAACATTTCTATCAGGTTATACTATAGCATAAAAGTTCATTCATTAGGATTGATAGGAGGTGTCGAATAACATCTAAGACTTGAGACACTCGAGCCAATCTCACCTGCACGTGGTGCACCCTGCTGAATAACGAACAGGGCAATGGCGAAAGCGGGGTGGTAGGGTTTTACAGCCTGACTGGGTCGCAACCACCATGTATATGGTGAAAAAGCCCGTTAAAATGATTCGCTTCCGCGGGTCGCGTTTCGGAATCAGCCTGTGCATATCCAGCGTTTCGCAGGCCGGCATGACAGCGGCGACCGGCGATGAATAGAGTATCGCTCGGTGGTCGCCATTGTTTTTGGTTTGTACTGTGCTTACCATCAGGCACAGTGCAGTCATTTTGCCGTACTACATTTAAAAAAAAGTTTATTATCATGGAAAGTAAACTATGACTGAAATATATCCGGGAATGATTGCACTAGAGTGAGTTCAATGACTTAACTGACTTATCTTAACTCCTTTTTCATCACCAATTAATTTATTATAAGATTAATTTAGTTATGGCTCGTGTTAATGTGGGTTTTATAATTTGTATACAAATTCTCATGATAATCGGTTGAATAATTAGGGCGTGAAAGCGTAAAAATCAAACAAACTCACATTCGCGTTTATAATATTAATTAGGATTAGTATTAGGATTGTGTTCTAATTTTAACACATACCTGGATATAATAAGAGTATTTAGCGGGATCTTAGTCTGCCATATAATGGCTTTTATGATTTATTCATAATCTTGTGTTATTTGGCTCTATATTTTGTAATATTGGTAGTGTTTTACGTAATATAGTTTGGCTATTGTGCACAATTGAAGTGGATGGGATACTATGGAGCATGGATTCTAATTTACTACAAAAACTCCCTGGAAAGTTCTAACAAGGGAGCCACCATCTTGTTAGGCTTTATATTTTGTAATATTGGTAGTGTTTTACGTAATATAGTTTGGTTATTGTGCACAATTGAAGTGGATGGGATACTATGGAGCATGGATTCTAATTTGCCACATAAACTTAATAATTTTAAAAAATTATATTTTTAATTTATTTATTTTTTTATTTAATTATTAAATTTTTAAAAATAAAGTTTTAGAATTATTCCAATATAATGTAGAATGTTATAAGCTCTATACTAATAATATTATAAAATTGGAGGGTTTGTTTGTTAGGTTGAACTCGCTAATCTAAGGAACTACTGACCAAACTGTATTTTTTTTTCAATCTTATATAGCTCATTCATCTCTCACAATCTTCTCGTTCTACTTGCATAGCGCGGGGAAAGCGTGTCAGGGCGAACCCTCTTACGGTGATAATTTTTCGCCACCCTCACCTGATATGGCCTTCGGGACGCACGCCACGCTCAGTCGCTCTCGGGTGAGCGTATTAGTATTCGCGCCTGAGCTTTTGTTTTCTTTCTTCTTAATGTGGTATCTTGATCTTCGTTAATGCTATCCTTAGGCGGTCTAGTAGACGTTCTAGACGTGGGTGGAAGGCTGTAGGCTTTATATAATCACCAGTAGACCCTAAGACCAATAGAAGCGGAGCACCAATTAAGAATGATTCGAAATTGTTTCTTTTTCCTTTTGAGAGCTTTCGCTACTTAGCGTTAACCTAAAGTAACAATTTTACGCGGGCGAAGTCGCGGGAACAGCTGGTTTGAAATAATACAAAAATAAAAGTTCCAGGCAGTTACTAGGTAAAAGTATTTTTTACAAAGTAACCATAACGAAATTGCTTTCCAGAACACTTGTTCTATAAGCCTTGAAAGATTCCCTCTCAAATGGCATAGCAATCAAACGATTTTGCTTCGTAACATAAAACTGGTTGTTTTACCCAACAATCCCACGTTTTATTGAGTTCACGTTAATTTTAACATTATTACTGTTCGCGGGGTTCGTTTTATTCAATCAGCTCTTCATTTAATTAAGTATTTATGTATGTATTGAATTTAACTTGTTTGCCGTTTGTATGTGTGTTTTTTAATTGGCATCTTTTAAATTAAAGCGGTCTGTTTGCGGGAGATAGACTAAAATATATTCATTAAAATACAGTTCCGAGCAGTCAATTTTGAATTCGTTTTACACATATGTATTTTTTTTTTTATTATAGCACGGCAAAATGCCTGCACTGTGCCTGACGGTAAGCACAGTACAATCCAAAAACAATGGCGACCATCGAGTGACATAATATCCATCGCTGGTCACCGCTGTCATGCCGGCCTGCGAAGAGCTGGATATGCACAGGCTGATCCTGAAACGCGACCCGCAGAAGCGAATCACTATGACGGGCTTTTTCATCATGTACATGGTGGTTGCAACCCAGTCGGGTTGTAAAACCCTACCACTCTGCTTTCGCCATTGCCTCGTTCGTTATTCAGCAGGGTGTAACACGTGCAGGTGAGGTTGGCTTGGATGTTTCAAGTCTTAGATGTTATTCGACACGATATGGGGTGTAAGGGGTGTCAAATGCATATATGCATCAAGTGAGGATTTCGTAAGACTCTAGATTGAATGATATTTACTTACCTACACTTTTCTCGTGCTTGACTAGTACCGTCATTAAAATTACAATAACTTTTGATAGAGTGAACCGATTTGAATGAAACTAAGATTAAATGTTTTTCGAGGATATGCTTTATGAATGTGATGTTTTATTATAAACGTAGTACTTTGATAGTGATGCATGCGCAAACAAACACAGACACGCGGATATTTCTTAAAGTGATAGAAATATTTATTAATTCAGTTACAGATACAGTTACATTTAAAAGTACAGACCCATTAAATTTATATTCTTGTTACATACATAGATCATTTTAAATTAAACATTATTAATTATTCCAGATAATAATGAAAATAGTCTGGTAAGAAACAATTTTTAACACGTGTATTTATATCCTATATAGTAATATGTGCCCGCGTATTCGCACGTATTTATAACTATGCTTCGCATCGCAATTTTTTATTTTTATTTTATAGGAGGCTAACGAACAGCAGTCAATGCGAGAAAGCAAAACAAACAAGCCAATAAACAAACAAATGCACAGTCGCATTCATCATCGAAATTCAAATTATTTCATTGAATTTAGGCCCTGAGGAGGCGCTTATGAGCGTCAAAGCTACCGCCGGTTCGGAAAACAACCCAGTTATTGAGAAGAACCGGTAAGAAACTCGATCTGGTATGATCATGTTATATATTTTTACAATACGTATGAGTTTAGATGTCAGAATGAAGAGTTCAAGTCGCCAGACAATATAGTGTCTACATGGTTAGCAATCAATTTCAAGTTTAAGATTTATGGTTTATTTTGACAGGTATACTTGTATTTCCTTCTAAATTTGACATATTTGGTCACGTCGTTGCTTAAGATCAGGTAATAATTTAATCTAACGCAACATTGATAGAATATAGCAAAGTAGAAGGAAATATTACTAGGCTTAGAAAAACTATAGAACTAAAAGAATAAGGTTGTTAAATAAATGATTAAAGTGAAATGTCTCTCTTACAAAGACGTCTTCGACAGCCTTTTAATGTGCCAGGAAACAACGGGAAGCAAATAAAAAGGGGGATTGTAAAGCGTCATTACGTTTACATTCGCGGGAACACAGTAAAAGCTGGTACCTTTTAACAATGACAAGCGATTTTACGGTTCCGGGGATAGACGCCGTGACTGATTGAAGAGCGTGCCTTATCTCATTGATTGCCTACCTTGTTGGACTGAAAAAGAAATGTTCTTTCGCTTCCAGTCTTGTTATGGTTGAGTTCACTGATACACGCTCTTAAAATTTCTCAGTTCAAATTACACTATCGAAAACATTTAGATTTTATTATGAAAATATTAGACACAAAATGTTCCCGTGACTTCGTCCGCGTCACTCCTTATGTGAAAAACCAGCTATTAACAAATTCACCTGAATGTATCAAGTGCATTTACTTATCTACTTATCTCTCGTACTTAAGTTGCGTCGTCATTAGAAGTACAATAACTTTTGATAGAGAGAACCGATTTTAATGTAAGAAAGATTAAATGTTACTCTAAGATATGTTTTATAATTTTATCATGAACGTAGTACTTTAGCAGTAATGCGTGTTCATATAAACTTACAGACAGGCAGACATTTCTAAAATTGATTTAAATGTCTTGTATTGCTTATTCCCAGAAACCGGCAACAATTTTTTTTTCACAAAAGTTGTAAAAAGTACAGACACTTTAGACTTAAATTTTTATATATATATAGAAGATTTCATGTTTCAGGCGCAGTAAGACCAGTAACAATTTTTAGGTAAAAACAAAGTTCTAAAACATATTACCGATTTGTCCGATAGTAAATGTTTTGATATCTAAAGGGATTTTTTTAATGAATCGGTATATGAACGATGGTGATGTCTCAAAATAATCCGCTGTGCACCTCATAATTACTTTTTCTTGCAAATTTATATTGTCACGCAGTATGCAAAATAATAAAAGTAGTTAACAACGGTCAACACGATTTTTCGGTCTAACTTCTACATATTACATTTTGGTTTCTCCTACAACAAAAATAAGGAAAAAAAAATTATTTCCGATTAAAGTTCGCTTTTGTAGAATCTACAACAATTTTTCGGCAAAAATTATTGACTTTTATATTTCTTCTAAACTTCCACTGTAAATTATAATTAGAAAACATATTTTTAGTTACAAGAGTCTTTTTTATTTAAGATTTGTGATAAACAATAACATATAGACGTAAAATAACAAGAAACTAATGTCTAAAAGCGAATATTATTCGTATTTCTTTTATGTTTGTATGAGCTCTCTCCTATTAAACCCCAAATGTAATCTCATATCATATTCACGTTGTACTGCCCTTGATATTGCCGTTCAAAGTCCATCACATCTTGGTTGAAACGTTCTCCTTGTTCCTCGGAGTAGGCCCCCATATTGTCTTTAAATTTGTTCAGACGTAGTAGTAATCTTTTGTTTATGAAATAAATTAAATCATACTTATCGTCGTAAATCAGATCAAAGGAAAGTTTATGAATTAAATATGAATATTTAAGTGTTTTTCAGTGTGTTGTTGTCTAGAATCAGAATTCAAGGAAGAGAACAGAAACCCAAAAATATTTTTTTTTTTTTAACCTGTGTAATCTTATAATCTACATAAAGTGATACAGGTCTCTGCTAATAAGCAGGCGCTGCGTAAGAACTACTGGATACATTTTGGTTTTTTTCGTATTGCTTCTTAGACCCCTAGTCATAATTTAAACAGCTATCACAACATCTTAATTGAATATAAAGCTATTAAAGTTTAAAGAAACAACGATTTCGTAAGTACCTACGCGTTCAGAGATGTGTATTTAGCCGTGGAGAAATGGGGCAAGCGGTGTGGTACTTATGTGTTTCCCTCTGTAGTTAAAATATATCGTTGAGATAAAAACATAAACAAATACACTGGTCTGTCTTAATCAATAATAATCTAGATAATTATGATACTTTATCAATCACTCGTCCTAAATTATATTACATTTTTTTTAACTAAAAAATTGTAATCACATTTCGTTCAACCTTCTTTGGAGGGTAATCAAATTGTCTGAATTGCTTTGAGTACAGCTCCGAGAAGCGCGGGGTGGCGTGACGGAGCTGAATAATTTCTTACCTTCCAGACCAGCTGTCATGGGAAGCCAGATAAGCGGATTTCGCAAGACGAATGAATACAATTATTAAAGATTTCTTTGCAATCATTTTTTACATTACATAATTCGATAAATTTCTAAGGAAAACAGCGTCGATCGTAAAGTCTCGATGTGCTTTAGTATTTTATGTCTGTGTGTTTTAAAATGATAAGAGAATTACTATCAAGGTGAGGTGAAAATAGTTCTATTTATGAAAATTACACTGCCAAAAAAAGCATAATCTATATCACTAGAATAATGCATTAAAATAGCAAAATATTCTTATCTCTCATCCGTAAAGTTACCGTTTGTTATTAACAGTATAATTATTGCAACCATACTATCGACAGTGTCTGTACTATTGACCAGCTGTTATTGACTCAATGGTGTACAAGACGAGTGACGGTGACGTCTCGGAACATTCTAATATGAATCGTCAGTCTGTTCACATCTCAACGAATATATAACGAATATTTAGTAGGTGGTGGAGCCACGCTTAAGCGATTACTGGTTTCAGCATGAATGGGTCGGCTCGCCCGGGGTAGTACCACCCTCTCACAGAAAACCGACGTGAAGTAACAGTGCTTGCATTGTTGCGTTTCGTTCGGTCAGTGCGCCGGAAGCCCACCTCCCCTCCCCTCCCCCCTTTCCTTCTTCTCTCATACACAGGCTGGCAACGCACTTCCGACTCCCCTGGTGTTACTAGTGTCTATGGACGGTGGTGATCACTTAACATCAGGTGACCCACCGGTTCAGTTGCCTCCTATATATATATCGCTAGGACATTCAAACGAACGTAATCATAGTGCTAGCTTCCATATCATATAACTCATAACTGATGGAAATACCGATCGATATGTACATTTTTATCTACGTAGCCTTGGATTCAAGTGTCCACTGCCGGCTATTATTTTTACGTTAGGAAATCAATTTGGTCGCCACTCGACCCGAGTTTTTCGAGTGCCCATATAAAAGTCATTACCTACTGTTTATACTGTAGGAATTATTAAGGACATTTATGTGATAACAATAGCTAAATTTATAGGGTCATCAAGCGCTCAATACGCTTTATATCTTAAATCGAAAGATACTATACATAATTTAATAGGTTGCAATATAAGATATCCACTATCAGTAATTTAATGAATTCTAATATATTTAAATTCATCTCATTCAGTATAAAATAGAATAAAAATGCCCATTTGTTTACTATTTTCAACAAACATATTGATGTGATTATCTTCACAAAAATATAGTACACTTCTAGTCTAGTTCTGCGTTTCTTTCGGTCAGTAAGAACGCCGATGGCTACTTCCCTACCCTTCTCCCCATGCCCCCAAACACAGGACGGCAAAGCACTTGCGACTTCCCTGGTGCTATGGACGGCGGTGATCACTTACCATCAGGTAACCCGCCGGTTCGTTAGCCCATTATAATATAAAAAAGAACAAACAAAGGAAAGTAGTATTTTTATTAATATACAACTTCACAGACCGTACATTGCGTAAAGTGTTTTTGATCACGAAATATTGTACCACTTCCTTTATTATTTACTCTTTCTATATTCACATTAAGGTGTAAAAATGTATTTTATCAAAAAGAGTAATAGTAACATTAAATTCGTCTTCCAATATAATAAAATTCTAGCTAAATATGACAGGCTATTTATCAACTGAGCGCATTTCTTTAATAAGAAGACCACGAGCAACTTAATCAACTGAAGGCCATTTGTCAAGTCCTACGTTACTTATAACAAGTAACAACGTATTTTCTTAATTAATAACATTATTTTTGATAAACGGATATTAATGTCTGTTGAAGGAAAATTTGTCGACCTAACTATTTATTTTTGACCAACAAGGTACAATTTATTGGCCAACACGGCCAAGAAGAATAATACAAGATAATGAACAGACAAGAGGACAACTGATTATTTGGGTCATTTGGTTATGTCAGTTTTTTTTCGCACTAATAGTCAGTTACAGGCCTTTACAGCTTCACCGAACTACAAAGAATTATATCAGATGTAATGCCGCATGTAATTAAAGACAGTGAGCCTGACAACGAGGGATGTAGCTACAGTCGAATTTGAGATAGAGCAGTATTGGTTACAAGTAGGGCGAAAGTAAAAAAAATATCATAATTGAATTGCCTTCGAATGTCACAAACTGTGGTATGTTCGAAAAAGTTTAGATATATACACTACATTTCTTTAAATCTCAAACTATGAACAAACAATATAATTACAATAATTTATATTAGTTTTGGTATTTTTAAGGTAGGGCATTGTGATTTCAAGGTAGGGCATTGCCCCACAATGACCTCCCACCCTCTTTAACTACGGCCGTGCAGCGAGCCCATGAAAGCGCGACCTAATTGTACTGTGGCGTCATCTCTTAACGATAAACATAAACATTATTAGTGATATTCAGTTTAGTCTCGAACAATTCCAACGTGCAAAAACATGTAATGTACAATCGTGCTGAATATCAGTGAATCTCTATTGTCTTGGTGTTGTTATATCTAAGGTTCTAAAAAAATATATTTTTAATTCGGCTAAATGAAGACGCTTCGTATAATAAATGCAGTGATGTTTATAGCTAGTATAAATGTAAATATACTTTTTCGCAACACGACACACAGACGATAAATTGATTTAAACACCTATGTATATCCAGCCAAAATATCATCATAATTTACACAATTACTATATTCGTGAATTCCTATATTTGAAAAATGTTTTATTTTTGCTAACCACTGTTTTACAACCATAACCACTATCGATTTATTAGAAAAGGAAAAAAAACTATAGAAGAATACACTGTACATGAACAATTACGGCCAACGATTAAGATTGAAGCAAAATCGGTGTTCAATTATTGAAAATCTGTACATTCAAATTGGTAGAATGTTAACAATATGAAACTGTATCGTATCGGAAAATAAAAGACGCAATTAAATCATTTATGTTCTACCGCTGATAACGGAAACAAACCTGATTACTACATTTTAATTGACTTTGCCAATTAATGGTATGATAAAATATTCTCAATTATTAATTGCTATTGATCTATATTAAGAATATACCATTTCGTATCTACCCAAATTGGCGTATAATATAAAATTCCGTACACTGAGTTTCCTTCTACACATCATCATCTTTTTACCCTTACCTTTTCACATATTATTTTTCACACAATCCATCCATCCTTTTTTCGGTCTTACTCTACTCTTATATCCATCGACCGTCTTACTCAAAGCTTTTCTAGTTACATGGTCTTCATCTCTCCTCATAACATGCCCATACCATCCTAACCTATTACTCCTTAACTTCTCTGTTACTGGTGCTATTTTCAAACTTCCTCTGATATATTCATTCCTAATCTTATCCATTCTAGTTACCACACATCCAACATTCGCATCTCTGCCACATGTAGTTTTCTCTCATCCGTCTCTCTTGTCGCCCAGCACTCAGATGCGTACAACATTACTGGTCTTATAATAGTTTTCTTCTACACGATACAAGTATTTATCAAACTTGGTTATTGTAGACTACAATTAATCATTTTAAAGTATTTTATGGTAACATAACAACATTTGCTTCAAGGCTGCATCAGACTTTACGAAATATTCACATATCTCGTTTCGATCTTTGGGATTTGATGATTAAGGATACTCATTGGCAAAGACTTGGCCTACATCGACCGACGCTATGTCTGAACAGGCTATTTACTGAGCCATCAAAACTGACGCAACTATACTACCATCAGCATAAGTTTTGCCGAGCTTGTATAAAAAAAACTGTACATACATAAATACGAATAGTATAGTCTTAATAAATTAAATTTATTTTCTCATCGAATCAATCGGCAGAGTCATTCCATTTTGTTTAGACGCATATTTTACAGTAGTACGACATAGTAATAAGCTTACAATTATATTCGACACGAAATACATGTAAGAGTTATTGAGGTATGTATGCTTGGTACACATATATGTTTCAATAACTTATATAAGTATGAATATGTAGCTTAGCTTAGGTTAGCTCATTGCATGTATTGCATGTATCAGGAAACAGCCAAAGCCGAGGTGTGCCGTGCACCCTTGAGCTAGTTGTCAAAATAAAACGGTCCTGCCGGATTGGCTTAATAGAGGATGGGGCTCCCTGACGTTCCGACTGGTGCAGGTCCTGACCGTACATGGTTGCTTCGGTTGGTACCTGTATCGGATAGCAGGCAGGGAGCCGACTGCCGTATGTCATCAGTGCGGCGTTGACCCGGACACCGCGCAGCACACTTTGTCTGAGTGTGCTGCGTGGGAGGAGCAACGTCGCACTCTGGCTGCGGCGGTAGGGCAAGATCTGTCACTGCCGAGCGTGGTTGCGGCCATGCTCGGCAGTGAGGAAGTGTGGAACGCAATGGCCGCCTTCTGCGAGGAAGTCGTCTCGCAGAAGGAGGCGGTGGAGAGGGTCCGTGAGCAAGACCCTCAAAGTGGCCGTCTCCGCCAACGGAGGACGGGCAGGACGAGGCGTCAGTTTGACCGCCTCCTCCCACTGTAACCGGACCCTTGCCATTGCACAGGTTCGGCGGACGGAGGAGATGGCCGGTGTGTACACGGCTGTCTCCCAACAAGACGGGGCCCGTCGGCGGCGCTTTTGCTGCTTGGCCAACCGCTGGGGCGGCATGATGAAATCTACAGAGATCTCGTGCCGCCCCAACTATAGCGGACGACGTACACCGTGGGGTTTTAGTCCGTGCGAGTCGGACATAACCCACCCTCTCCCCCGAGAGGGTGGTGTATCCATAAGGGATATCCCCACGATAAAAAAAAAAAGTTAATTTGTGAATTGCATGAACCAGGTAACATCCCAAGCCGAGGTGTGCCGTGCACCCTTGAGCTAGTTGTCAAAAAAATTGCCTGAGTGCCTTAAATGCTCGCCGTATTATCTTGCTAGGCCAATAGCGTAGTCATTTCGAGAAAGAGAAAAAACACGCTTATATTAACTACAATGTAATACAAAAACAGAAGCGATCACCGAAATAATAATAATCCACCCATCTACCACCAATCGTCGGAGTAACGCTAATATGAGTTTTACTTGAAACCAATATTATAGGAAGTGGGGATTCTTTAACATCCAAGAATACTCACTATTATCTGGCTTATGTAAGAGGTAAATGTGAATGATGAAGCAAGCAACAACAATAACTTTCAACTTGTGTATATTTTGATTAAATTTATAGGAATAAAATATTTCATTCTATTAAGTTCAGTTATTCAGGTCAAAACAACCAAATTTAGTTCAGAAACAACAAAGTGGCAGTTTCGAATTAGATAGTCTAGGTTTAGATATCTAGACCTGTTAGCCTTGGGTTACTATAAATGTTGACTTTCAGAATTAGTAGAATTCTGTACTAAATTTGATAATACCAATCCACCTATCTAGACCACCAATGTTATTAATACAATAAACAAAACAAGTGCAGACTAAATATTTAATTCCATTATATATTTAACGGGCTTCGTTTTGTTTCATAGCTTTATTATGTTTATTTTGTTAAATAGCCATATTTTTTCATTAACAAACAAGATTGTCCTTACTTGTTTACTGGTACTCACTGGGTCGAGCATAAATGCGTTAAGGTACAGTCCAAATTCCTTTTGACACATTACATTTAAGTAAATCGGAGATCACATACCCGTCACTCGCTCTAGGATTCACTTGCTTTCGGATTCGCTCTTCAACACTATACCACCGGTATGAGCATCGGTGTTTCGAGATTTTTGGTCTGCCTTATTCGGAAAACTGTTACTTGGATAACTTCTGCAACAGCGACGGTGATGATCATCAGATAACTGAGCCTTTATCCCTTTTATAACGGAATAATTTCGGCATTAAGGAGTATCTACCTCCAGCCAATTTAAATACAGTCCACAGTATAAGTTAGGTACTCCGGCCTGTGTAGAAGTGGTGGTTGCCATCCCACTAGTATTATAAATGTGAATATGAATATATCTGTATCTTTGTTCGTTACGATTTTACATCTTAACCGCTCAACTGTTCATAATCACATTTTGCATGCGCATTGTTAGGGTTACAGAAAAGAACATAGAGTATCTTGTATCTAAAAAATACTATTACCAAGGGACAGGTCAAATCTAGAGTAAAGAAAGAAAGAAAATATTGTGGCAAATACATGGACAATACAATAGTAGAAAATAGAGTTAGAAAGATATGTATAACATAAAATAAATAAAAGAAATTAAGTTTTACAAGATGATACAATTATGCCATGGCATTGCTACAATGGCGCACAGTTCAGCATATGCTGGAGATGACCCCAGCGCTAATTTTCAATTGTAGCCAAGTAGATTTAATCATTATAATTAGAGCGAGCGAAGCCACGAGCAATCACTAGCATTTTATATAAAGAAAATTCGTCAGACTACATAAGTGTAGACGAGGAGTACCGTTAATGGAACTAAGAAACAAACCATTACATCATTTGTAACTCGGGGTTCCAATCGATGGAAACAAATCAGAGTAGCTAATGGAGACAAAGTATCGGTTTGTTTTACCGTCTTTCGTAGTTTACATATCTGCCTTGGTTTTGAACTTGCAGATTATGCTTGTACTATTATTAAAAACGGAATCGATTAGTATATATCTAACATGAAACTTAAAAAGTAGGTACGTGACCGAGAAAACTCTTTTTACAAATGTCACGAATATACAAAGGGATTCGGAATAGCCGATTCAACCCTCAATTATGTATTTCCAACCCCATAAAAGGAATACCACTTTACTGGCTCTTGTACGGTACATTCTCACGGTGCACCATCACACACCCATACACATAATTATTATTCACTTGGAAGACTAAAACCACACACGAAAAAGAATCCGTCAGTGCTCAGTCCGGTTGTAAGTTAACACGAAAGCTGGCCGGTCAGAGCCCGGTATCGCAATTTACCCAAGTATGAATAATAAGAAAATGCCCGTAAAACAAAGTTCTAATCTTCACTTATATAGAACTTAATAGCAATCAAATACAGCCTAATGCAACTCAGTGGTGAGTATAGCAAAAGAGATGGCAAGTATTCTGTTTCAAAGAAAATTTTGGTATCTATGCTTTGGTAACTTTTGAAATGTTCATATATCAGCGTCCATTTTTACATAATATGTAAAATAAAAAAAAGTTGAAAGAAAGAAAGAAATATTTATTTAATACATACAACACGTACTTACAAGAATATACATAAATACAAAAAACAAGAGAGACAAGTGTTGCATGTGGTGAAAAGGTCTTTGTCTCAGCACAAGCTGCAAGCTTCCATGTGGAAGCGTTGCAGCGCTGGTTTTCAGACAAAACCTGCTGTATATTAATATATAGACGTAATTACAATTACACGGACACATTTACATGATAATTTCAAATGAATATTACACATGCCCTTAATATGTAGCCTAATACTGTCTAATACGATACAATAAAGTGTATGGTAAAGCTGTGGAATTAGATATAATTTTCAAATGATTTCGCACTAGTTCAGAAATCATATGATGTAACAAGTATATTTAATTTATTTATTTATTTAAGTTGATATGTTATTCAAAAAAGAAAAGAAATGGATTTATCAAGAACAGCATACATTCAAAATCTTTTTACACAACTGAACTAATTCTCGCGTTTTGCTTAAAAATTTACGAATAAGCATTTGGTAATAAATTGATTCGTTGTTGTGTCTAGATTTAAGTTATAAATGTGGCTTTATTTCAGATGTAATCGCAGAATACATCACATTCCGAAACGATATCAAAATTAAAGTATGTTTTTGTCTTATGAATTAAACTAGACGAATTTAAATTGTTATAACAGGTAATAAGGTTTACTTTTAAATGTATAGTAAGTAATACTATCATATTATAAATTATAGATATTACCTCATCTGATTTACTAGAAGCACGATTTGCTTTATTTAGAATTGACATTTACTGATTAATACCCATTATTATCAATAAGCCTGTAATACGGAATCCGATGTGGTTAATTAGGTAAATGTCCTCGCTTGTAGATAATGGATTGAATTTCAAATGAAATGGGTGCGTTGTTCAAACAATTACACTAATTCGTTGTTCGACTTCAGTATATTTACTTTCTAGTTTGCAACGTGCTTCTTCTATTTACATATTTCAACGATGAAACAAATAAGGGAAGAGAAGAATCAATTAAGTTGATTTCTTGTTCAGGTGACAAACTTATAACATAATTTTACAGTCCTCCTAAAGATAAATTCAATATATTACGGATTAAGCCAGTGTAATAAACTAAAATGGCCATGAAAAAATCGACGCAAAATCGAAGATGCCAAATCTATAAATATATAATTTAGACATTAAATTGCTCATGTAATCAAAAAGTGGAATTTAGAAGGACTTTCTTATATTAAATTATCACTAGTTATAAAGGCTCAGAATTAAGCCTCAGTTAAACCAGTAACAGTTTCTTTAGGTAGTGTTAGCTTTTACAAAGTCCCAAAGCACATTAGCGATTTGCTTGGATGAAGTTCAAACACAATCTCAAGCGGATTCTTATGTCAAAAGACTATTATAGGGTGGATAAATATGTGAATCATGGTGATGTCTGGAAGTAACACTACTCTCTGTGCATCCGCCAAACTATAATATCCTTTTTTTATAATTTTGGATGATGAAAATATAAACCAGGTCGAGTATTTTGTCGGATTTTAACATTCCTCAGGATCAAAATTGTATAAAGTATATTTGATTTTGATCTTAGCTAAATACGGTATAATATAAAATAAAGAATACATTTTTTTAATTCTGTTATTTGGATAAATAAGGTTTCATTACATCTTTAATGGTTATTTCAGTCTCAAAGCATAACTCAAGTGGACAGGTAAATTTTTGATTATTTACTCTACATTTTAAAGTATCATTTACAGTTAGAAATCCAAGAGACTGAATAGATTATTCATGCCGCATTAGGTATAGAGTGTCTCAATATAATATTAATCTATTTTACATTTCTTACGACGTCAAAAGCACCTTTTGGCACTTTTATTCGGTCCGGGCATATTTCAACGAAGGATAAATATTATTAGTCATTATCAATAATATTAGTCGATAGTTTAAAGTTTAAGATAATAAAAGTTACTACATTTTAAGTAAACTTATATAATAAATGCATTTTGTTATAATTTAGACTTTATTTATGTTCATTTGTTAATTAGTTGGCATATCTATATCAATATAATAAAGCTGGAGGGTTTGTTTGTTTGGTTGAACGCGCTAATCTCAGGAAATACTGGTCCGATTTAAAAAAAAACCTTGCAGTGTCATATGGCTCATTTATTAAGGAAGGCTTATAGGCTATATCATCACGCTAAGATCAGGAGCGGAGTACCAATGAGGAATGTTCCAAAATCAGGGTGTTTTTTTCCTTTTGAGAGCTTTCGCGGCGTGTTAGCCCAACGTAACTATTCCACGCAGACGAAGTCGCGAACAGAAGCTAGTGCTAGATAATAAGATAAAATGAATCTTGTGTTAAACATTTGATTAAATAATATATCCATAATTCTATCAGATTTTTGATAACATTAGGAAATATCCTCTCATTAAATAAAATTACTGTCTAGCTTTTGCCCGCGGTTTCACTCGTTTCAACATAGGTATAATGTATCTCTCGGTAATAGTAAAAATTTTAAGGATAAAAGTACCCTACGTCCATTTCTGTACCCGTGTGGCGTTCCGCCCTTCCTGATCTTAATTTTAATATCACTTGTTTAACGAATCTTAGCATATAAGACCGGCAGCATTGCCGAAAAGGCACCCAAAAAACTTGTATCCGGGGGCTTAAATGTAAATCCACGTGCTACCCTGAGAACTATGACTTTTACCCGGGACGCGTAGTTACGCAAGAGTAGGGCGTTCAGGGGCGTAGCTACCGCCGTATTTGCCGTATCAATTATACGGGGCCCCCAAAGTGTGTAAGGAAAAAGAATAAAAACTTTCTAATTTATTTTATTTTACAAATGACAAAATTCTATAAAGCAATTCCTTTTTTTCCCGCCTTAAGCGTGCGTTCAAAAGTTGGCAACACTCTACATCGTTATGGCGGGCTGCGGGACTTCCCCGTTTTACTTACTATTCGATTTTTATTTGTAAAATGGGTAAATTATGTGATAAATAAATATTTCTTCTCACAATATTTTTTTTCTTTTGTGAAAAATCTTTACCTCCATAAAAAAATTTATACGGGGCCCCGACAAGGCACGCTACGCCACTGAAGGCGCTATATTTATCGAATAAGAATTTGTATCTCAGTGTATTGTTATTAGTACTGGATTACATTTGCATTAAAAGGGCAGTCATATCGCACATTGAGTATTTTATTTTACTCCACCGGTAACAAACGACTTGCAGAGTCATTACTATTACCTATCCTTGATTATGCTGATGTCTGCTAACTGAACGCTAATGAGGAATTGATTAATAAATTGGAGCGGCTACAGAATACATGCATTTATTTATGGACTTAAGAAATTTGATCATGTGTCTGAATACCGCTCAAAGCTTAAATGGCTACCCATTCGGCACCGACGAAACAGCCACACCCTGCCCCTCCTGTATAACGTTCTTCATAATCCCAATTCCCCTCCCTACTTACAATATAAATTCGTGATGTTAGGTTGCAGAAATTCTTCATCACGCCGTCTATGCTCTCAACTTTTACTCAAATTCCCTATCTGTCACACTAAATTTTATAGTAAATCATTTGCGGTTCAAGCTGTACGCCTATGGAATGCACTCCCTTGTGATATTAGGCAGGCAAGATCCGTGTCATGTAGGCGTAGCTCAGTTGTAACGTACGGGGCTTTATATGTTTCGACGGAGCCGACGGTTCGAATCACGGTGGTCGTTTTTAGTGGGGGCGGCTCTACAAGGTTGATTAGCTTGTTCGATCCCTTGCCGCCCCCACATAACGGTCTGTCGGTACACCGTGGGGTTTTAGTCTGTGCGAGTCGGACATAACCCACCCTCTCCCCCGGGGGGGTGGCGTATCCATAAGGGATTTCCCCACGTTAAAAAAAAAAAAAGGCAAGATCCGTGACCCTATTTAAAAAATATCTCCACCGGCATTACCTCTCGCTGTCGTAATAGAATTATTTTATTGCGTCATTTCTTTTCTTTCACTTTTATCTATAGTTTTGTAATTCTTATGCCTATTTATATTACCTCCCGGTATTTTTGAAAGTAAAATGTCTCCCTAGGTTTGCCTGGCAGAGATCACTCTAAGCGATAAGACCGCCTAACTGTACGCATATTGTAAACTGATGTCTAATTTTGTATATTTTCAACGTGTGTGCAATAAAGAGTTTTATTATAATTATTATTAAACGACATGAACCCTCGAGGCTACGAAACACCAAACTCTGGCAAAGTATGAAAAATGTTATAATAATCGCTTAAGTAGTTAAAGTGTGAGAGCTACGTAACAAACTCATTCGCATAAAATATTAGTAGAGATTATAGACGGAACGTGACCTGGAATAACGATTGTTCGTGTTTACAGTCAATTATACTGTGTATTTTGAATCTACAAGTAGGAAACTCAAACACTCCTAAGATAAACGCAAAGTGTTCTCGAGGGATCACAGACGGCAGTGTTGCCAGAAATACTGACTGCTCCGCCTGCTTAACATTAGAACGATTGTTAAACTACGCACCTTACTCATTGCGAGTATAAGGAGAATTAAGTGAAAACAGTGACTAATGAACTATTAATTAAGAATGTATTAAGTCCATTTACTTACCTACTTTTCTCTCGTACTTAAGTCGCGTAGTCATTAAAATTACAATAACTTTTTATGGACCGTATCGATTTTAATGAAACAAAAACTGAACGTTACTCGAAGATATTTTTTATGATATTCTTGAAAAACATCTTGAAACATCTTGAAAAACACACAGGCCAAAAATGATTCAAAGTATTTTATTATTTAAACAATAACACCTGTAACAATTTTTTGACTCAAAATTTATAAAAGTACAGACAGTTTCTTATTATATGCGTATATTAGAGAAAATGGAATTACAGGGCTCTGAGTATTGAAAATTACCAATATATTATAAGACTGACGAGGCAACATTTGTACCCTTCAATCGGGACGACATTTTTGTTCAGAAATGGAACATTTACGGGTTGATAGTACTTATGGAACCTCACCGTTATATAAACCGAATAGTTCTATCCATCGGATCGATATTCCACTGGTACACGTGATGTAATGACGCCCACTAACGCAATGCCAGTACAATTTATAAACGGCTTAAAAACACGTTTGCTGTCAGCGGCTTAATATCGTTAACTTGTTTAATCCATTTCAGGCCGCTGCACCCACGTTTTATTTAACTGTAAAGAGTATTTGAAATGGGTAGGTGGGATACAATGCACCATAGGAGAAACAATAGCAAGCATGGAAGAAGCTTCCTTAAAAAAATCAAGTGCGTGTAACTGCCACACGCGATTGAAGTAAAACTCTTTAATTCTTTTTTATTTTGTCAATAAATAGTTTATAAACAGAACCAATCAAAAATTTTTGATTAATAATAATTTTTTAAGAGATATTTTAAATTGAATTATAAAAATTATAGAATAGAAATAATTATGGAGATACGGGCGCGCGACCGTGCTGCCATTTGGTTTCAATGTATGTAAGTAACAAATGAAATCAAAGCTTCATTATCTTCTATCGGCTATCAGCTAATTCGGAACTTAAATAACACAGGAAATATTATTACAAACTCTTTGTTATAAAGTAAATAAAATATAGAAAAGTACGAATAGACTACTATGATAAGTAACGAATTGAATTAATTATGATTGAATAGAAGTTTTGGTTATGTTTAATTATTATCCAACCGGATGGTACAAAAACGTGACGCCATATTGCCGTAACGCACTTCCGTTGTATTATCGTCCATTAACCTCCTAGTCGCGCCTAAAGTAGTTTTACTTAAAAATTGGTTTCTGTAAAGTCGGTTTACGTACGATAATGTTACGTGATAATGTCATGAAAAAACATTGATGAAAAACTGTATAGTCCTATGAATTGATTTGAATTATTCTATATATAAGATGCGTCACAACCCGAAAGCTTAGGCCGATCGCGCCACTCTATCGCTTGTTCAGCGCTCTCGCTTGCACGCTCGGCTCAGGCGGAATGTGATAATGAGTCATGCTTTTTAGTGCGTGCAGCCGGCGTTCGATAAACGAAAAGATAAACCAGATCGAGTTTCTTGCCGGTTCTTCTCGACGACTGGGTTGTTTTCCGAACCGGTGGTAATTTTAAACATTCATAAGCGCAATCTCAGGGTCTAAACTCAATCAAGTATTTTTGATATTGACTTCTTGGTATGCATCGAATGGTATAACAAGAAAATATAACATAACAATCATTAAGACTTAAACTTAGCTATAAAGTTCAATTTGAAGATTACATTTAATTAGTGGAGGGGATAATCCTGAGATTATCTCTGGCTTCACTCAAGTATATAAACAAAGGCAACTTCTAATGAGAGGTAACCATGAAATCGAATATAAGTAATATAATAAGTACAAGTTTAACGAAAACAGCAGTTAAGTAAAGAGAAGTTCGTACACTGGCGGTTTTATCTTGACGAACAACTAACGAAGTGGAAAGTTTTGTATGTAAAATAATTAAATGTATAAGTAAATTATTATAAAATAAAATTAAACCATCTACTAATCTCGAAAGTACTTTTTCATCATAATATTACTACTATAAGTTAAAAATTAAAACAATAAAACCAATTGTTAACAATCGTTTTTTTAAAAGAGCCATCTAATGTATATCAAAGAACTAGTTATGGCTGCAAATAAAAAGAACATCCATACTATCCAATTTGCCGAAATGAAGATGTTACGGTGGATGTGTGGGCATAACGCGGCTCGATAAAATCCGCAACGAATACGTGCGAGGTAGCCTAAGAGTGCGCGACATTGCCGATAAGATTAAGGAAAGTAGGCTGCGATGGCATGGTCCCGTGAAAAGAAAGCCAACAGACTACGTAGGGAACTTAACACTCCAACTATCCCTTCCTGGTACAAGACCCAGAGGCAGGCCCAAAACAAATTGGAAGGGTGTAGTTCTGAAGGACATGAACGAGTGCAAAGTTACCGAAGACGATGTCAAGGACAGAGCGAAGTGGAGAAGTAAAATACGGAAGGCTGACCCCACCACCATGTGGGACAAATAGTCAGGAAGAGAGAGAGAGTTATGGGTTTCAAAGTTATTTAACAACTTGTTGTGTACTCAGAAACGCATTGACAGTTTATCTTATGGATAACTTTATTGAGTCGATAACTAATGATAGTTGAACCGAGTACCTCAGAATTTCTTAGTCTGAGTTCTGAGTTTCCGAGATACTCGGGTGAACTACCAATAGTTATTAACTCAACAAAGTTCTCCATAAGATAAACTGTTTTACTAACATATATTGTACGATTGCGTGTTCAGAAACGCTATTTAACAAGTTATCGAACCAATAACGGTATTCAATAGATAAACTATAATTACAGAACCTCAGTAGCCAGGTATTTAGTCAAATAGGTTATGTAACAAATTTTGCCTTTAAAAAGTTACACTTTAGTAACAATAATCCGGTGACATTTAACTGATGACCATTCTACCGTTAATTTGGATGTGAATTCTTTGGACCAAACATAAAAGCAATTTGGGAAATCGTATGTATTCTACCGTTCTGTTGACGGACCCAAGTAAGTTTGTTGCTCAATTTTGCCTGTTTGTATCTGCTCAACCCTTTTTGTAAATACATAATTTATGTTTTAAACACAAGATATATATATATAAATATTGTATAATAAAATCGCTTTTCTTGTTTTCTCTCTCGTACATGTTTTCACTTAGTTGTTCTAAATTACATAACATATTTTAATACAATTTAGAGATTTTTTTCGAAAGTTTTGTCTGTATAATAATACATTACATACTGTAGTCGATGGTAATTTGCAGTACCGCCTGGAAAGAGGTATTTTCGAATTTCTTTGCTTCCAAGGGCTCATACGCCTCCAAGTTGATAAAAGAATCCCTAATACAAGTGTTTATCCTATAAATATACGTGATAATATCGATAACTATTTAAAACCTAAATGTTAAGTTTGAATAGGGTGTAAGGGGTGTCAAAGACTTGAGACATCCAAGCCAACCTCACCTGCACGTGGTGCACCCTGCTGAATAACGAACGAGGCAATGGGGAAAGCAGGGTGGTAGGATTTTACAGCCTGACTGGGTCGCAACCGTCATGTATATGGCGAAAAAGCCCGTCATAGTGATTCGCTTCTGCGGGTCGCGTTTCGGGATGAGCCTGGGCATATCCAGCCTTTCGGAGGCCGGCATGACAGCGGCGACCGGCGTTAGATACTGTGTCACTCGTTAGTCGCCATTGTTTTTGGATTTTACTGTGGTTACCATCAGGAACAGTGCAGTCAATTTGCTGTACACCAATTTAAAAAAAACTAATAGACATAATCAAAAATCTTATGAATTGTTTTTGTAGAACGTTAAATTCTTTATAAAAATATGTATTACTCATTATTATAGATAAATTGGTTCTCGAGTTAGGGAATTTTAACCACGATTTTTCTTATTCCCATAAGAAATTAAATGCAGACTATCAATACTGAGAGCTAAAATTTCCTGGTATTTTTTTTCTCATTTCAAAGTGTCTGTGCCTCTGGTAGTAAAAAAAATCGAAAACACCCCCTACTAATGACCACCCGAATGTATATTCAATTTATAAAAAGTAGAGGAAAATCGATGTACTCTAATTTTAACTACATTAGAAGGAATTATTTAAAATATTATTAGTATAAGGTGGTAGAGCCACGCTGAAGCTATTACTGGTTTCAGTATGAGAGGGTCGGCTCGATCGGGGTAGTACCACCCTCTCACAGAAACCGACGTAAAGTGACAGTGCTTGCATTGTTGCGTTTCGTTCGGTCTGTGAGAGCACCGGAGGCCCACCTTCCCTTCCCGTTTTTTTTTTAACGTGGGGAAATCCCTTATGGATACGCCACCCTCCCGGGGGAGAGGGTGGGTTATGTCCGAGTCGCACGGACTAAAACCCCACGGTGTACCGACAGACCGTTTTGTGGGGGCGGCAAGGGATCGTTCAAGCAAGATCGTTCTCCCCTCCTCTCCACACTCCACCACCCCTTCCCTTGCTAGTGTCTATGGACGACGGTGATCACTTAACACCAAATGACCCGCCTGTTCCTTCGCCTCCGATGATATGTATAAAAAAAGTATAATTTTAAAATATTTTCACCTTCTACGTAAACGAAGTCGCGGAGAGAAGCTAGTTTCGTATACGATTTTGATGAAATGTAAATACCATAGCCCAAAAAGTAGACGTAAGACAATAAACTACTTTTGATACGACATTAGTATATTGCGGCGATACAAAACTGAGGGGATTGCTAGTTTATTTAAAACTATATATTTTGCTCGCGACTTCGCTCGTGTAAAAATAGATTTGACCTATCGAGAACACTACCTTTAGATGAAAGTTATCATATATCCTGTTCTGTACCTCGGACAGCATGTAAGCAAATTCGTGATTATCGATAGACTAGATAAGGCGTGAAATCGTAACAAACAGATTCACATTCCCATTTACAATATTAGTAAAAGGATGTACAGAAGAAAAAAACATAAAAATAATTGAAAGATTATATTAAATGAAGTTATTGTCATTTTTTTAAATGTCAAATGTCTAAAATGTAAAACTTAAAAAAACGTAATCGAAATCTCACCAGTAATTTTTGCTAGAAGCGCTCACAACCGCAGACCTATATAATTTTATTTATACAAAGTTTCGCAGTATTACAACCTTGAACTTTATATTGAGTATATAAATTCAGTCACGTATTCCTGGAGAGGTTGTACACATCCTGGCGGTTATCGTTATGGAAGTTACAAAGTGACTCGAATACGAAACGGCCTGTTTACATAAATAGTCACATGAACGACTCTCTTTACATCTAATGTAGTGGCGTGGAATAATTATTTTTCAGTTACTAGGGAAATTCGCCCATAATTGTTTTTTTTTAATATATTGAAATTACATAAGTTTTCTTGACTAAGACCATCAAATATCATTGATTAAGTAAGATCGTGATGTACGACGAATAGATAAAAGGCTTCGACTCGTCAGTCGTATGGAAAGAAAACGAAGAGTTCAAAAGAAAAAGTAAGTAACCACTAGTGGCGTAACTATACCATCTGAGGCCCGTTGCAAATTTATTGGATTGGGCCCCAGTATTAATCGTCACGTTGAAATGTAATTTTAATAAACCACGGAAGTAGTTACCGGCCTTATTTTTTCGAACTGACTGTACGCTATTATTCTAATGCGCCTTCACGGGTACACCAGTTTAATAGGGTGAGCGCTTATAGCGCCCCGCCACTTGGCAACAAGCACAAGGGTGATAAAGTGGTCAAACCTCAGCTTGGGCTGCTGTTGCCTTGGATGTCCCTAATCTTAGCTCTACCTTTTTTTTTTATACGTGGGGAAATCCCTTATGGATACGCCCCCCCCCCCCCCCGGGGGAGAGGGTGGGTTATGTCCGACTCGCACGGACTAAAACCCCACGGTGTACCGTCCGACCGTATTGTTGGGGCGGCAAGGGATCGATCTATGCGTCTCCCCTTGAAGAGCCGCCCCAACTCTACCTAAGCCAATCATACATATGTAGCGTGTTGGCTATTTATATTGTCTTGAACATGAACATACATGAACGACGTATTCGATGATAGACGGATATATATTTTTCCTCGACAAGACAAGTCTATAATTAAAAGTCTCGATTGCAAAGTCGGTGTTTAATTTATCACATATATATCATATTGAACACGCCCACAACATATATGAATAATTGAAGCACACATGTCTACCACCAGGTGTGCCTCACGAACTCAAACATATATTTTGTATTTGACGACTCGGCTAATATAAACTAACCAAGTTAAAAAAAAACGAGACTTATTATTCTCCAATGAAAGATAACTGATGAGTGTCACAAAGAGGCCAATGAGAGATGTTTGTAAAGCGAGTAACAAAACAAACGTAAATAAAACTGGCGTTTTAATCTTCGAACTTTGTTTTAATTTTCGAGAGGGTCGTAAAAACAACTGGCGTTACTTCCCTGAAATATGACGAGACGGCCGCGGCCGAATACTAGGTCAAACAACTTCGATCGACAAGGGTAGAGCGACTGGTAAAATTCGTGAATTTGTAACGCACGGGTGTGAGGAACTAAGTTTATATTTTGCATTGGTTACATGCGTTGGAACAACCTGGATAAATATAAGATAAAAAAGGATTCTAACCAACCATTAGGATAGAAAATATGTCCAAAGATACACTTCAATAGCAGAGTTGTATTTTGAAAGTGATTGTTGGCGGCGGCTTCGTCTTCGTGAAAATAGTTCTTTACCATTGCAAATATAGTACTGTCATCTGAGGAATATCGCTTCGGAACGAAACGCCGAATATTTGTACATATAAATAAACATTATATTGGCATTGTAAATACTGTCTGAAAAGTTTTTAGGTGGTAGAGCCACGCTGAAACTTTTAGTGGTTTCAGCATGAATGGGTCGGCTCGCCTGAGGTAGTACCACCCTCTCACTGAAAACCGATATGAAGTAACAGTGTTTGCATTGTTGCGTCTCCCTCCCCCCTCTCCACTCACCTTCCTCTCCCCGGCACCCAAACACAGACTGGTATCGCACTTGCGACTCCCCTGGTGTTGCTAGTATGTATGGACGGCGGTGATCACTTAACATCAGGTGACCAATGATCGTTTGCCTCCTATGATATAAATAAAAAAAAAGTTTAATTTTAAGACAAAATTTGCAGAGAACTTTATTCTTTTACTCTCATTCTGGATATTAGTCCCACATGGTGGTGGGGATCAGCCTTCCTTACTTTTCTTCTCCACTTCGCTTTGTCCTTGGCGTTATATCCGGAAACTTTTATGCTTTATAACTTTCATAATAAATATATAATTTGAGCCATAAAAAGAGAGATATTTCCAAAAGAAACGTATTTACGTGACCTTCAACCTTAAATATCTAAGACCGCTTAAACATGACCTATTGACTTTTTAAACAACATTTAGAATGCCAAAATAAAGGCTTATACAAATATTCAACTTATTCCATATCATTTCAAGACTGACGCCTTTTTTATGTTAGGTAACTGCATTACTACCTCATCGTCATCTTCTTCTTATTCTTAGCTCGCCTAAATAGTAGTAAGTAGGGTTGACAGGACCCGAAATGTATTGGGTCGGCAACGTGTTTTTCTCTTCCATTACTCCTCAACTTCTCTGTCACTGGTGCCCATTGAACTGTATTACTACGTATTTTATCCAATTAACTGGTGAGTACAATTTTCTAATTATAATTTTGTTATTACTACCTTATACTTAAAATTCTTTTACCGATTATAAATTACCTCTTAACATTTTATTATTCTGCTCATGTGGTATATTGCTATTATATGTATTGTAGCCTAGATACAAATTATGAGAAGGAAAGCAAAAACTCTTGCGGTTAAAAAAAATTCTATTGATGATTGATTTATATTTAAACTATTTATATGTAAATGTAAGTCTAAAGGTGACATATAGGTAACTGTAGGCACTATAAAACACAGTAATCGCAAACAATAAAACAGTTCGTTGCGAAGTGACACGTTGGAACTGGAACACGTCCCTTTCACGTGGCACCGACAAAAGCACCCCACTTTTTCGACCTGTCAGACGCAAGTTAGGAGCCACAACAGGTACTCAAGAACGAGTTGACAGCGGAAATTACACTCTATTTTTAACAGCAATAAAACTATTTTGTAAGGCTTGGAAATTAATTAAAATTGTTGAGAAACGTAAAACAAAGCTAGTATTTTTTCATTTGTCACTTTTTCCTTTTTGCAGAGAGAGCTGAATTTAAACTAGACAGACATTACATATCCATTTTTAGTTAGTTAGCTGTCGCGCTGAAAAAGATTTATTATAAGCGTATTAGATGGTACCATGAAAATGTCCATTTTAAAATAAATTTCTCCACCGTTGACAATCAAGTTTTAATCGGGGTGAAAAGTCGTGCCTGTCTTCGGCATTTATGTCACCTCCCCTTCAAATTTAATCCTTCTTTAATTCTAGAGATATTTCTGTATTGTATATTTGGTTTAATATTTATATTACAGAAGTTGCTAAAAGTACAAATTCTTGAGCAACACATTTCTCGACTTACTGGCTTAATTTGGGCATAAACTGGAAACATTTTTTCTCTGAGTAAAAATAGATATAGGTAATCTAAAAAAAAGTCTACTAGGTGTTCAAATAGAAAGATAACCATCAAGCCGGCATTTTGTACCGTTCAACTACGGTAAAAGATATATTATTGAATGTATTTTGTTCTTTTTCTACATATCTAACATTTGTTGGCATAACGGACCTTTACAAATTTACCGGGCTTGCTTTGATGTGCGCTTATATCACAGTACAAGGGCCTAAATGCACCCTCGGCTTGGACTATTTCCTTGATTGCAACAAAAGTGCATAATATTCTATGTAATATTAATACTTTATTATAACTCAGAATCGTTGCCAGCAGGCACACTAATTTATAAATTATATACAATGGCTGCCGGTTATCAATAGTTAATTAAATATATTTTAATTATTTAACGCGTCTAAATACATGGCTTCATTACAGTAGTAATTTCAATTATCTATACTAATATTATAAAGGGGTAAAGTTTGTGAATTTGTGAGTTTATGACGTTGTAGGGGGTAATCTCAGGAACTACTTTAAAGGAAAAATTATTTCAGTGTTATATAGCTCATTCATCGAGGAAGGTTATAGACTATATATCATCACGCTAAGACCAATAGGAACGGAGCACCAATGAAGAATGTTACAAAAGCGTTTTTTTTCCTCTTGAGAGCTTCCGCTGCGTATATTAATATAAATTAAAACATTTCCAACATGGTTCAAGTTTTTGTTATTTGCAGTAAACATTTTACAAGTAGTAAGTAAGTGAAATTTTCGCGAACGCGGTTACCTTCTTTCTCATTTGAAACGAATAGTAAATTGAAGTTATAGCCTAAAAATAAATATAGAAGATCAATTCTGCCACAATTGTAGAACATTCTCCTTCTGAGAATAACTGTCGACAAACTTAGCGTGAATCATATTGGACGATCAAATTATCCCGAATAAAACTTTCTAGCGTACAGTAAGGGAAATGGTCCCACACACGTCCTTCTAGGAGAAAAGTTTCGGACAAATCATAATAACAGTATCACACGAATTACGTGTTTTGAGGTCGTGATCGTACCCGGCCTACATAAGTTACCCTTATGTGACTTTCATATAAACTCAGATATATCGGTAGGTACTTAAAATGAAATTATCTTTTGTATTCGATTGTGTCTTTACAATTTACTCTATAATATTTTTTTTTTATGTCATAGCTGGCAAAGGAACAGATGGGTCACCTGATGTTAAGTGATCACCACTGTCCATAGACACTAACGCCAGGGGAGTACCACCCTCTCACAGAACACCGACGTGAAGTAACAGCAAGCATTTTTGCGTTTCGTTCGGTCAGTGAGAGAGCCGGAGGCCCACCTTCTTTCCCTTCCCCTTTCTCCTTTCTCTACCACTCGTCCATAGACAAGCTGGCATCGCACTTGCGACTCCCCTGTTGTTGCTAGTGTCTATGGACGGTGGTGATCACTTAACATCAGGTGACCCACCTGTTCGTTTGCCTCCTTTTGACATAAAAAAAGGAAAAGATTTTGATGAAATCATAGGACGGGTAGGGTTTTTCTAAGTGCTAGCTACCACCCTCAAATTGAAAACCTGTAGCCAAGTACCTACCTATAGGTGTGTACCGGCAGTTTTATTTATGAATCAGTCTTCTTGATTGAGCGTATACCAGCTATAAAGCTCTAAGAACCACATCATCATTGAATTTGAAATGAGATTGTGGTCAAATACTATAAAGTATAAAAAACACATTTAATAATTGAAATTGGTAACACTATCGCCTGATGGTGATGGAAAACAACGTGAGGAAATTCGACAAATGTTCTTGTAACCCCACCGCAGGGATTATCCAGACCAGGGAAAGTTTCAAAGCTTGACGATAGCACATTGTCATAATATTGGGGTGTAGGGGGTGTCAAATAACATCTAAGACTTGACACATCCAAGCCAACCTCACCTGCACGTGGTGCACCCTGCTGAATAACGAACGAGGCAATGGCGAAAGCGGGGTGGTAAGCTGGACCCGCTAAGTGGCCGTCTCCAACCCAACCAAATCCCAAACAAGGGGATGGGCCGGGGGGCTCATCTCCTCATTGCACAGGTCCGTCGGACGAGGGGAGGCAGCTGGTGTGTACCCAGTCTGTCTCTCTATATGTAGGAGCCCGAGGGCCACCTTCCACCGGGCGGACCGTTGAGGCGGCTCTACAAGATAGATTAGCTAGAACGATCCCTTGCCGCCACAACAATGACGGTCTGTCGGTACACCGTGGGGTTTTAGTCTGTGCGAGTCGGACATAACCCACCCTCTCCCCCGGGAGGGTGGCGTATCCATAAGGGATTTCCCCTCGTTAATAAAAAAAAAAGGGTTTTACAGCCTGACTGGGTCGCAACCACCATGTATATGGTGAAAAAGCCCGTCGTTTAAATTTAAATATTGTCTGACGCTTGTCTTAGGTAATAATTCTTATTTTATTGTTTATTTATTTATTTTGTTTTTAGCAGTTAATCTTCCAATTATTATTGCAATTGTCGAGTAGGTAATGAATGCCATCAATATTACAAAATATAGTTTCAAATAACACTAGATTATGAATAAAATATAAAAGCCACTACATGCTAGACTAAGGTCCCACCAAAAACTCCAATATATACTTTTTTTTTCGGGTACCAATTTTCTAATAAATTATTACTGCCACGCCGAGTAGGTAAACTATAATACAAGTTTCTTGCGATCATTTCAATGACCTAACAGGACGGCGTCCTGTTAGAACTTTCCAAGGACTTTTTGTGGTAAGTTAGAGTTCATCCTCCGTGGTATTATTTTCTATCCACTTCACTCAAGCACAAAAACCGAACTGTATTACGTAAAATACTAATACATTCATATGAAAACTTTTATAGTTAATATCAAAAAGCAAGTGACAAGCGTCCTCATGCGTACGCGGCAAATGCTCAAGATGCGGGTATAACATATCGTTCAAGTTACAACAAAAGGTCTTAGATGTCGTTCGGTGAAACTTTCAAAATTCGCTTATCGAATTCCCCTATTCTCCGAGACCTCACCGACCCCCATAATATTATTATTTAGTTCTATATCATTTGTGGGTTACAGAGTCCTTCGAAAATGGATTTAGAAGCATTAAGGATAATGGACGTGTGTGGTAAAGGGATGGGATATTAAAGATATTGTTAGGAATATATACATTAACTCAACATATGAAATTGTGTTCGAATATCGATTTTAATTAAACGTCATTTTGACTCTTGGAAACATCAACTTAAATTCAACGTACTAGCATATTATAAAAAAGTCGAGTCAGCCATAAGGACTACCGACAGAAGTGAAAACTCAAAACAATGGAATAATTGTGTTCTTTTTTGAATTTTTAAACTAATTATAGTCTGATATATTTAGATTTTATAATTTCTATACCTATTGTAATTATTAATATTAGTTTGGTCTTGTCTTTTATTTGCATTTATTTTTCTATTATAGTTTTCATATTTTATATAATTTAATTTACTATTACTGTGAAAACTCTGAAATCACGAATCCTGAAAAAAAAACCCTGAAAATGCAGTCCTCGGGAATAGTCTAAGGTTGGCTAGTTTTCTGTTACATAAAAATGGCAATATAGCAAGCAAACCATAATCTTGAAGAACTTCGTTTTTAACCGGAACGAAAAATTGTAAGGCTAAAAGAGCCCACCAGACTTCGTAACTATATAATAATTATAATTATCATAAATACAGTGGTACGAGAAAATAATCCCAAGGAGGGTTAATGTCAGGCAGGCGGCCGATCGTAAAAATTAAGCCAAATCATATACCACAACATGACAAACATGTTGTACTGACCCTACTTATGTGGAATAAGGGTAAGAAGAATAAGTCTGGTCTTCTCTACACCTACACCTTAATAGTTTGGTCTAGTGTACGAAAATTGGGCTCACTTGAAGTGAGGTGAAGCGTCAACAGGTCACAGCCATCGACAGGTCGAGATGGAGAAGCAATGTGTCTGCCCTCTGATAAGATCTCGAGAGAGAGAGAGAGAGTCTGGTCTTCACATCTATTGGCACTCGGAGCAATAATTATATACAGTTTATGATGTACTCAAACATATGCCACGGGCTGCACAAACTCAATACAAAGTAACAGTATTACATGTATACACGTCGCTAGTCTGGCCCAAGCGCAATACGTCACAAGAATATCAAGATCATCGGTAACCGTTCTTCCTCTACCAAAAATCGCTCAAACCGAGTAAAGTCGAAACAAAAGTGTGTAACCGTGTGTGACCACATGGTAGAAGTGAAAGTGAAAACATATATTATAATGTAATTTTATTATTATAATAGGAGATAACAAAAATTTATTATTGGGCCCGATACGAAATACATACGCAAGTTATTGAGGTATACACGTTTGGTACACATATATATTTCACTAACTCATATATGTATGAATATGTAAGGTACATATAAGATAGTTCAGTTAGATTCGCGTTTTGGCGTAACCTAGGCAACAGCCTAAGCCGAAGTGTACCGTACACCCTTGAGCTAGTTGTCAAAATAAAATCGGCTGAGTACCTTAGGCGCTCGCCTTAGTAGTCTGGTGAAGCTGTTAAGGCCTTGTTGGGTCAATAGCGTAGTTGGTTCGTCTAAAAAAATGATCATTGGAAAGATGCATTCCTCGATAGACAGTAAACTTTGTTGATGACGACTGAAGCCGAGTAAACCCGATTCAGCATCACTAACCCTAACGTAACATAACGAAAGTAACAGTCGACTTACATTCACTAACCAACGCGCCCAAAAAAGTATTAACTCCAATATACAAAATTCTGGCAGAAACGACTAACAGTAGAGTTACTTCCTTAACCAAAGTTAGACCCCGGGGAGTGTCAAATAACGTTCGACAGTAACATGACGGGCCAAATTAAGAACAGTCTTCGGAGGAAATGAAATAAAGAAACAAACTTATGTTACTGTCAAACTCCAAAGGATTCCGAATTTCAAGGAGTTACGTGCAACTTTGTACTTCTGTCGCTCAGGTTTGGTATGTGTATGTCAAAAGTTTACATATTTCTCTGACAATTGGAACATATGTAACTATTAATCATGCCAGAGGCTTCGTTGGCGCGTTGAGCGGCGTTTTTGGCAGGAGATCAATTTATAATCTCGAGTCATGACATTCGAGTAATCGTGACCGATCGTATTGCGCTTGCGCGACTTGTGTCAGATTTTAACTACGCGTAATATAGGGGGTTTGTGTGCATCTAACATAGATATTTTGTTTTGAGATTATGCAGACTCTTATATATTAATTATAAGCTGTATATTATTATTGTTCAAAGTGTCAATGGATATAAAAACCAGGCTAATGTTAATAATTTCAATTTACAAATTAGAAAATTTCAACAATTCACACTAAAAATAATTAAAAAATTCAAAACAGAACATAGTTATTCTATTGTATTAAGTTTCAACTCCAGTCAGCAGTTGTTATGGCTTCGTCGATTATTTTTTAAGGCATTTCTGTATCTTAGTACAGAACTACTACTTCTACACAGGCAATGGGACCACATTGAGTATAGTCGAGGACAAATATATCTGATAATAATGTCGAGTTTGTTTTATTCTATTAAGATATATATTTTCCATAATTATTATCAGCCTGTAAGGGACCCACTGCAGGTCCATATGCCTCTTCCCGATGCAAGGTATGGTTAATAACCACGCCATACTACAGAATGTTTTCTCCGATTCAGGTTTCCTCGGGATGTTTACCTTCGCCGTCAGCCGATAGTGTGACAAATTTAAATTAATAAATGTACTTGAATTCCGAAATATTCGTTGGTAAATTCCGGAGTACGAACATGCGGACATCAGATCGATATTCCTCCAATAAAACCATTTTTTGCCATCTTTACATTTTGCAGGCCGAGTTTAAATGTTCACTTTGCTTTGTCACGTACACGTTGTCACTATAGTTGAAATTTGAAGGATAGATTTATGGTATCACCCTTTTTTAATAACCTATATCTTATTATTAAGAATATAAATAGAACATGTCTGTACTTTTTAGATTTTTGTTTAAAAAAATGTTGAAGGTGTTTAATAATCATTACATAAAACAAAGTCCCCTACCGCGTCTGTCTGTCTGTCTGTTCGCGATAAACTCAAAAACTCTACCGATCGGATGCGGTTTTCGCCAGTGGATAGAATGAGTCATGAGGAACGTTTTAGTGTATAATTTGTCAAGGATTTTTCGTAATCAGGGTGAGACAACGTCTACCGGGACCGCTAGTAAGTAATGAAATACATTTTTATTTAGAAATGTTTGCCTGTCTGTCTGTTTGCGTGAACACGCATCTCTGCTAAATTACTATGTTCACGATAACATAAACACACACACAACAACACAAACACGAAAATGATAAAGCATATACTCGAGTAACGTTTAGTCTTTGTTTCATTAAAATCGGTCCAGTCTATCAAAAGTTATTGTAATTTTAATGACGACGCGACTCAAGTACGAGAGAAAAGTAGATAAGAAAATGGACTTAATATATTCAGATGGGTTTATTAGTCCTTTTAGTAGCTTCTCTAATATAAATAACTACCTTTTGTACGTGACTTCACCTGAGTTCCTGTAGATTTGACCAGCCTTGAACAGTAGATTGTTTTTCTTCATGAAAGGTCCATGTCCTTTCTCGTATTCCTGACAGCGTGTGTGCTAAATATTACGATTGTCGCTTGACTAACAAGCGAATAAACTCTCATTCTTATTTATAATATTAGTAAGAATTATTTGTGCATTATATTGGTTAACTTGCTATGCCCGCGACTCCGTACACGTGGAACCTTACCTATCTAAAAAGACAGTAATTAATAAAAGTAGCGTCGTCATAAAAATTATAATAACTTTTGATAGAGTGAATCGATTTTCATTTATCAAAGATTAAATGTTACCCGAGGGTATGCTTTATGACCTTCTTGCTGAGATCTTGTTGTGAACGCAGTACTTTAACAGTGATACGTGTCCAAACAAACCGACAAACAAACGGATAAACAGACATTTCTAAAAATGATTGAAATGTATTTTATTACTTATTTCAAGACACCTGCAATAATTTTTTTCATGAAAATCTAAAAATTACAGACACGTTACATTTACATTCCATACGTTACGTTGTATATATATATATATAGATGAAAACTGCCCTAAGAAACACATTGCCAGATAATGTACGGGTAATTATTTTATGTATATTTAATTTAAATCTCGTAACTTGTTTCATTAATTCACCAACATAATAAAACTTGATGTGAGATTAGGCCTGTAATTAAAACAAAGTATTTTATACATTGGTTCAGTGGTCTTCGAGTTCTAAGCACATGGATAAACAGACCGACAACATGTACAGATGTTTTTAAATTGACTTCACTCCATATTAGTATATAACTATCGGGCCCGACGGATGTTGTCCCGCCCTGATAATAAAGAAAACCTTGACAAACTCTATACCTAAACCTTCCTCATGAATCACTATATCTTTTTTTTATGTCATGGGACGCAAACGAGCAGGTGGGACACCTGATGTTAAGTGATCACCACCGGCCATAGATACTTGCAACACCAGACGAGTCACAAGTGCGTTGCCACTCTGTGTTTGAGGGAGAGGCTGTGGAGAAGGGGTGAGGGAGAGGGGAGGTGGGTTATCCGGCGCTCTCACTGACCGAACGAAACGCAACAATGCAAGAACTGTTACAACACGTCGGTGTTTCTGTGTGTCGGGTGGTACTACCCTGGGCGAGCCGACACTTTCATGCTGAAACCAGTTATAGCTTCAGCTTGGCTCTACCACCACTAAAATGTAATGGTGAAAACCACATGATTATCCGATTAGTAGTTTTCTGAGTTTATCGCGAAAAGACAATAGACGTGGCAGAGGACTTCGTGTTATAATATCTAGTAATAAATACATTGAAAAAGTCGCCTGGCTTTATTTGCGTATATATAATGTTGATTTACATTTGTTTTTTATCACCTTTGGTAGCACCATAAAGATATCAATGTCTTACCCGTCTACGTCAATAGACAGTTAATTATTATTGGAGGGCGCGCTCGCCTAATGACTTTTCTTGTAATAAGATCCGGCCATTGATGTTGTTTTTGGGTACTAAATTACAGTAAGTCTTTCCCGAAGAAAACATGAAGAACAATAAATATTATGTCAGTATACGTTTATACTATAAAGCATAAACAATTGAGGCGTTACGTTTAAAAATGAGCTAGATCCAATTTTAATCGTTCACATAACATGATTGTTTTTTTAAAGATATCTAGTTTTTATTTTTAGTTTGTTTAATGATCTTCCTATGTTACATGTACAAAATTTGATGATTTTGAAAAATAACGTTAAGATATTAGGAACGGTTAAAGTTAGATTTAACTAATTTTGAAATATAACGACACGATTGATTATTTATTTGAATCCTTAATCTTCCAAAGCCAATTGTTGCATTAAAAAAAAAGTGTGTCTGTACTTATGTACACGCGTTAGAAGTTATACTTCTTTGGCGTAACAAGATAAATATCTTTTCAAAAAATTTATCTTTCGCCTTATTCTACGTTTGTAGAAAAAACGACACTAACAATAGATAAAAGGTATTTAATACATTGAATGTTTTAATACAAAGAAATACAAGGAAACAAAATGTTGACTATAGCTAACTTCAGGGTGTCGGTTTTTCCTAACGGTGGGCGCGCGCATCGTAAAAATTTACTGTCACCATTTTTCCCTAACGCACCAAAAGAAGTATAACTTCAAAAGGGTTGTAGTTCACATACGGTAGAAGTCAAACTTAGTATTCTGATTAATTTTAAACAGATCGGGATGAATACACTATAGAGGTGGTAAACGTTCGTATTCGGTATTACTTTGCAATATTTTTATATATATTAACAATGTTAATGATACACAAACCGAATAATTTTTAAAAGTGTGCACTGGTCACTACGACCCAACTGTCTCTTTCCACTCTCACTTCCTCTTCCTTTGTATATATTTCGAGTACATTAATAATATACTAACTCATTCTCTCAATAGCCTACAACCTAGATATATACACATTTTTATTTTAAGTTACACAAAATCCAATTCACACCGTCCCAAAAGAAATTTCACTTCAAAATCTTTTTGCATTTTATAGTTTTATTCAATGTCGAAGATGATAAGCTAAAATCACACCCCTACCCTTAGGAGCAGAGCAATCACTATAAAAAACGTAGGTCAGAAGGTGAACTAAGGGAGAATGGATTAATAGTGTAGGTAAAACATGAGGTCAGGTGCGGGGTGTTGGGGAATAATTTAATACTAGTTATAAAATAAACGTAGGGCATTCGTAAGTTAATGAAAAATAATGACATTTGTAATAATTCCCACGCTTTTACTTACTTTTAGTATTGCAAAACAGGACACGTGAAAACACTTTATCTTTTATAACTAACTAACTGTACCCGCGACTTCGCCCGCGTGGAACCTTCTTATTATTTTTAGTAACCAGTCTTCTAGTAGACTATTACTGCCATTGTCAAGTGAGTATCGATATTACAAAATTCCTGATATAATTTCAATGAACTAACAAAATGGTGGCCATATTGTTAGAACTTTCCATGGAGTTTTTATGGCAAATCAGAATCCATGCTCCGTGATATTATTTCCGATCCACTTCATTTGAACACAATAACCAAACTATATTACGTAAAACACCATCAATATTACCAAATAAAAAGACAAACAACACAACATTATGAATAAAATAGAAAGTCCCCCAAAATCTTAAATAACATTACAGAACGTTGCTATAAATAAAATAATGATAATAAATTTACCAAAATGAAACTCGATAAATGGAATTTATGAAATATTAGTTATCCTTCACGATATATTATAGCGATATAAACGTTGTCCACTGTATATAGGTCATGAAATACCGATTAAAGAGTTTATAAGCACCCAAAAGCCAATTTCGAATGTCTATAATATCAAAGGTTAATAGGTAATAAAGTATTTAGTACTACACTTTGTTATCCACAAGCGAGTTATATCCTTTATTCGGTCATTATAATTATTTCGTAGTAGTCCGGTGAAGCTGTTAAGACCTTGCGTGGTCAATAGCGTTATCAGTTCGAAAAAAAAAAAAAATATTTCGTTCGATTTTGTCAAATGACAAATTTTGTGTTAGATATTTTTTTATGAATATATCGAATATGATATTTAAATAATATTGTCTGTTTGTTTTTTGAATGTATCTCGTAAAGAACATGACAAATTTCTAAAAATTGTGGTACAGAATAAGCGTAGAACAATTTCTTCAATTCAACACGACCGTTCAATAATAATAATTTCTGTTATGTCTATTTTTAGATTTCGGCGCCGTCGCCGTTCAGTAAATTTAAATTCGATCTTATTAAATGCGTGTTGCGCCCGCGCTTTTGTAATCGATCCTTTTTAGCTCACGCACACATCGCGGTTCTCAGTAATATCTCGAGCCTAGGTCGTCCCCGCGCGGAGCCCTCGAGATATTATTATCGCGATACAGTGACTCACCTACATCACTTGAACACGCATATGAGATCATCTCTCTCACACACGTGAACATATATTATACACATGATGGGATGGTTGTAATTTTTTTTCCCTCAATCGAACTGAATCGAATAGTTTAGTTCGTTTCATTCCGATATACACGTATGCATTTGTGAATCATGCAATTTCGATTGTATGGTTCACAAATGTATATATGTATAAATAGCTTAGAATAGTTAGCTACGTCAGACGCGACTATTCCAGGTAACAGCCCAAGCCGAGGTGCGCGTGCGCCCTTGTGTATGTTACCTAAAAATCAAATCGGCTGAGTGCCTTAAGCGCTCGCCTTAGTAGTCCGGTGAAGCTGTGAAGACCCTGCCAGGTCAATAGCGTAGACAGTTGGAGAAAAAAAAAAATTTCTTCAAGTCTAAAATTAAGTTGTTGATGAGATCTTGGAAAACATGTAGTGGATTTTATATTTTATTCATAATCTTGTGTTATTTGGCTCTATGTTTTGTAATATTGGTGCTGTTTACGTAATATATTTGGGTTGTAGATAAGTGAAGTGGATTGTAAATAATACCACGGCGCATAGATTCTGACTTACCACAAAAACTCCCTGGTAAATTCTAACAAGACGGCCACCATCTTGTTAGTTCATTGAGATGATCGCTAGAAAATTTTAATATCGTTATCTACTCGATAATGGCAGTAATAATCTACTAGAAGATTGGTTGCCAAGAATAAAAATAAGCGGTGTTATTACAAAAAATTTAAATACTTATAGAATACTTGCTTTTGTAACGGTTTGGGTGCTTTCGTATTAAATGTACCGCGTTCGCCGAACGTTCAACAACTTTTTTTATCTCGTTTTAGTTAGGTTAGATTAGACTTCCGAGGTAGGTTTGGTAGGGTTAGGGATTGTAGGGTGGAGGAATGGGGGGAAGCTGGTTAGGTAACCTCTAACTTATCTACTTACTTTGTGGGTAGGCAAGTACAGGGAATAGGTGGTCGTAGGGTTGTAGATGTAGTTGTAGGTGTAGATAGGTAGGGTAGAGTTAGGATCGAGGGATGGGGGGAGGGGAGATAGAGTAGCTTAGGACGGAGTGAACCTTGGGAAGTCTATGGCGGATGGTGGAGCGGTGACGGAGCGGTTTTCCTCTTTGTTGACAGCTGAACCCAGGAGAAAGGGGCGGGGGCCCCGATCTCCCATTGCACGGGCTCGGCGGGCTGGGAGGCAGTCTCGGATTCGGGCTGCCTCAGCCAGGTATGGCGTAAAAGCGCCTGCCGCCGGGAGTGTCGCGGAGCTTGCTCACGCTCCCCCGCGACACTCCCATAGTGCGGCGTACGGTTTGCCGTGGAGTTTTAGTCGGTTAAAGTCGCCGTAAGGCACCGGCAGCTACGTTCCATCACGCAGTTGGCGGTCGACTCAGCTCAGGCCCTCCTCCGGGGGCCTGACAGTCCATGATGGATTTTCTCTTCATGTTAAAATAAAAAGTAATATTTCCGAAAAAGGATAACGCGAACTTGCCTCGGCAGCGGTCGGCGAGCGCGGTGCATTTAATACGAAAGTACTCAAACTTTAATAAAGCAAGTATTCAATACGTTTTTAACTTTTTTGTAATAACACGGTACAAGTCTAAAATTAAGTAAAAGTTTAATTCTTGGTGGGCATTGATACTGCGAAGAAGAAAGAATAAAATTTGTGTCAACTTTTCTATTAAATAACATGATAGAATAAATATAATGATAGAATAAATATGATAGAGTAGATATAGTATAAATTCAGGTAACAAACAGAAGTATATTCGTAAAAAAAATAACATTGCGTTGCAAATGGGCAAACGCGAGCAGTAAAAGTCATTTGTCAAATAAAAGCCATAGACAAGGCTTGACAGATCCTTTGTGCCCTTTCTACCCTTTGTTACACCCTATAATGGCGGATAATAGACATATCTGACGTTTTCTGTTATTCATCATACCATGGGATTGAAAAGACAAGGATCAGGTAATATTTTGTTATAAGGAACAATATTGAATGCTTAATTGTAAACGAATACTGCAATAACGGCTATTAATAATCGGTTACGTGTTATTCTACAACAACTGTTCTTATTAACGGTTATCAATTATTCTGCTGTTAGGTATTTTGCTGTTTTATACGTTATTGCAACTTATAATTGTAATTATACTTTAAAGAAATAAATATTCGTTTTCCATATCGTGTCTTTCAATGTAAGCTACGTAAATTACTATCCTTTTTAAACGTATTGGTTGTTGCATAATGCTAGTTTTTTCACATGTTGTTATAACTGGTTGAATAATAATAACAAATAACGGCGAAACAACAGCGGAATAATTTTCAATAATTTATTATAAATTGCGAATAGATATTATTTATTAATAGTTGATTCATCTATTGATTATTAGTTGTTATAGGTAATAAAGAAGCTTTTTTACTATAAAATGTAATTCTTATCGCTTCCTACTGTATTTTTGTGATTATTTTACTGTATGTTTATTAATTTTACTAGCTTTCGGATGTTATTTATCCTTACCTATGACAAATTACTACAGAGTGCCAGTGAGTGAAAATATTCACTGTCACTGTATCGTGCTGTCAACAATGATATTCAGCTTTTTAGTTATAATATCATTGATGTTATATCATATAGTTATGATATATATGTAGATATGTTATGTCATATCATAGACCAGTAATGTTGTACGCATCTGAGTGCTGGGCGACGAGAGAGACGGATGAGAGAAAACTACATGTGGCAGAGATGCGAATGTTAAGGTGGATGTGTGGTGTAACTAGAATGGATAAGATTAGGAACGAATATATCAGAGGAAGTTTGAAAATAGCACCAGTAACAGATAAGTTAAGGAGTAATAGGTTAGCATGGTATGGGCATGTTATGAGGAGAGATGAAGACCATGTAACTAGAAAAGTTTTGAGTATGACGGCCGATGGATATAAGAGTAGAGGAAGACCGAAAAAAGGATGGAGGGATTGTGTGAAAAATGATATGTGTGTAAAAGGTGTGATGACTGAGATGACATCTGATAGGCGAGCGTGGAAAAGGAAAACATGTTGTGCCGACCCTACTTAGGTGGGATAAGGGTGAGAAGATGATGAGTTATAATATCATTGGTTGTCAACTCCAGTTGTATATACATACAAGTGGGCCCGGCGGACGTTGTCCTCCCTTGATAATAAATATTAAAACCTTAAAAGTCAACCGCAGCGCCACCTACCGGGTCCAATTGTGAATCTAAATCATTCTCGGATCCACTGATTATCCAAGTTATGACTTTATGACTACGTTTAGGAGGAGTGTAGTGACATACACACGTACAGAACAAATTTATATATAAAGATAAACAAATATAAATGAGTGTAATACATTGTTCTATAGATCAGAGAGCTTGTATTGATGAGCGCATACTTAAGTTTAAATTTGAAATAGCACATGATCTGAATATACCACTTTAAAGTTATTCGACCGCATCTTCCATCGCTTTGTTCTTGCGTAATTGGTAATTATAGACCGAGTTGCATGCCTCTCGAGCGGATGATACCTATTTATAAGCGTGTAAGATAGTGAAGCAAAGGGATCATAACCAAAGATGGAAAATATTTTCCTTGTATAACTTTATATTTCTTAAGTAAGCTGTAGCAAATAGTTCAGCGAACATTGTGCATATGTTTTTACTGTTTTATGGCCTGTTTTATAAGTCATTAAAAAAGTGGCAAATGGTCAATCGAATCCAAAAAGTAAGCAGCTTAGAATTATTTACGAAACACTCCGCATCGAAATGTCATAGCCCTGTGATGCCCATGCCGATATACTTATTAGTTTTAACCAAGGATATTACAACTAAAGATACGTTACTTACATGATATTTTGACAAAACAAATGGCACGATAACGCACACATACGTAAAGTAATATTGTAACGCCACGCTGTTTTAGAAAAAATGTGTAAGTAAGATAGCATATTCTCAATATCGGTGGTGAAAAAGAAATAGTTATATGTTGCTTAGATACGGGGTGGATTGACGGGGCAACCGTTAAAAATAAGCTAACTAGCCAATATTAATAAGGCCCTGTCGAAGTCCTTATGACGTATCTACAGCCTTACAGTTATAATATCATTGGTTTTACCGTGTTTGAACCTCAAAGGAACTGCATTTCGACCATATATATATATAGACAATAACGTGGAAAATGTACGCAACGGTATTAGGTTCCGCAATAAGGTCCGAAAGCGCATTCCAATTTGCAAGATAGTGAGTTTAAGTACCCTATTGGCGCGCATTATACTTAGGTTTCCGAACACACAAGCATCCCTTCCGCCCACCATCCTTCCTTCCAATCACTGTCACTTACGCCACGACCCTTACCGCGGACGCAATAAAAAGACGATATCTCGCATAGTCATACGTAAGAATTGCTAGTCACCGATCACTAATATTGTGAAAGTTTGGTGTAAAAAGCGCATAGACGCTAAACCCAATATAGTGCATATTTGAGTCCGCAATCCGTTATTCCGCAACCCCCCCTAGCACCTTTACGCACAAGCATACCCCGTTAAGATGGTTTTGATGTAAAAGGCTATGATATGTGGATATGTGGACGACAGTGATGCCTGAAAATGAGAGATATTTCTGTATATCCAGAACAGACTTTGAAAACAATTTTATATATTTCTGTAATAAAAATATTTACAAAAAAAATTGTGTTACATGCGGAATAAGTGAAACTTTCAAAGATAAAGTGAGGAGAGCGTATATCTCACTGTTATAAAAGCAAGAGAGACACTGTTTCCACTTTACATGACACAGTTTTTACGCCTGCTACTTTTCATCACATTCACATCACATTTTTTAAGCTTTTCTTTCGAACTGACTACGCTATTGGCCTAGCAAGGCCTTAACAGCTTCTCTCGACTACAATTTTAAAACCCTCTCAAAACAAGTTTCACTTAAAAAAAAAGTTAAACCGACTATAACATTGTTTCACCGAACACTGTAAAAATTGGTAAAAACATTTTTATTCCAACCATTTTACAATAACTCTGACTAACTGAATATTAATTGATATACCGTTCAACAAATTTTCATGAAGACTAGTATGTGTAGATACCTGAATGCCAAAAATATTAACAGGCAATTCATTTTAGAATATAAATTATTTAGTATAAGAAATAATAGTCATAACACTCAGTAATAAAACCGGATGTGTCGTAGCACGATAGTAGTGAAACATTTGTATTAAAAGAAAACATTTTAATTAAAAAAAATACAATACAAAATCAACGCTACGCGGTGTACTCAGGCGGTCACCCATCCAAGTACTGACCGCACCCGACGTTAGTTAAGTGATTGATCGAGAACCGATATTTTCAACACTACCCGATACTGTGTCCACTCCCTCCAAAGCCCTCCCATAAGAAATTGCACTTCAAAATTCTATGGCTATATTAAAAAGTTTACAAGAAACTCGAGATTAAAGGGAACTTGATAAAACGGTCATTTAAAGTTTACAAACGACAGGATATTCATCACAAAGACAAATGAAAAGTCGCCTTGTCAGAAAAATCTTCGTTTCAAAGACAACGGTTATACTTTAATCTGTGGCAGACGATGACAAAATGGCGTCTGAATTTCCTTGTGGCGCGAAATCTGGTGTCACAGCGTTTATTACGAAAATGTTAAATCGATGTTACCATGTAGCTGAAGTGCCATCATTCACGCTTCAACATTCTAGTCTTACACTAGATGTAATTTATTACATACTTTAGTAAACTTTTAAAGTAATTAGATTAGTGAACACTATTGGACATGCCGTGCGGTAAAATTAGGTTGCATTCGCTCAGAACCGTATTAATTTGGCGGGATCATTAATGTCATGTAATGGGTTTAATTTTTTTTTCATAATATTGTGTTATGTAGCGCTATGTTTTGTAATATTGGTGGTGTTTTACGTATAGTTTGGTTAGATGGGAAATAATATCACGGAGCATGGCCGCCATTTTGTTAGTTCATTGCAATAATCGCAAGGAACTTAATAATATCTTTACCTGTTCGACATTGCTACTAATAATCTACTAGAAGATTGCTTGCCAAAAATAAAATATGGTTTCAAGGCGTCTAGACGTGGGATTTTATGGATTGCAAGGTATGTAGGTAGGTACTGTTGCTCAAAATTTTACAGCTGAAGTTTCTAAATTATTTTCTCTATATCAGCGTATACTTCTTTTACAAATGTTCGATACCCGTCTATTATAGAATAACGTTTTTTACTAATATTTTTTTTTTTTCGCAACCAATCTTTTACATTATTACTGCCATTGTAGAGTAGGTATCACAAGTAAAATATGGTAGTTTCATTGTTCTATCAAGATGGAGGGGGACCCCCTTGCTAGAACTTTCCAAGGAGTTTTTCTGCCATCTCAGAATTCATGCTCCTTGTCACAAATATTACAAAATATAGTGTCAAATAACACTAGACTATGTATAATATATAAAAGCCACTACATGACAAACTAGGATCCCGCCAAATACTCCGAACATAACCTTAAAACATCTGTCTGTTTGTGTGTTCGGATTTATGTCAAAAACAGTTAAATCGATCTTATGAAATTTTGTACAAAGAAAGTATATGGGATTCGAAATTGAGAAGTTATAGCAATTATCAATATGTAATATAAATAATTTCGAAAGTTCTAAAATTAATATGTTTACATAATATTGCATTCATTTAATAGAACTATTGGTTTGATTGTATGGGACGCATATAACAGATAAAAAACTTATGAATGTGATATTATATTAAATTATTATATTATTTAATATATCAATTAGAGTTTGCTCGGAACTTCGCTCGCATAAATATAGATTATAAATAAAATACAGCCTATTTTACTCGCTGATAATGTACTAAAATAGTGTACAAGAATTTAAAAAATCGTTTAAGTATTTTTGAGTGTATGCATTAGAAACGGAATATCAAGTATTATTTGTATAATAATAGTAAAAATGGTATTTGATTCGAAGTTTTAGAAATAATATTATAAAATATGAATAAACATAAAATAACGAATCAAAAATAATTTCTGCGTAAGAACACATACGAAGCCTCTCGTATAGTTAGTATTTGACTGAGTTAAATCCAGTAACGATTTGACATAAAACATTATTGAAAACACAAACATGATTAAGCGTAGATACATATCACTATTTTTATGGATCATAATCGTGGAGACACTGCAAATTTTTAACAGTTATAAAATTGTGTCAAAGTTCACCATAGAATAATAGACCTTAAAACAATTAAAACATTCTTATTTTTCTCATGATTTAACAAAAGTGTTTCCTGAGAACTATTTATTCAGTCTTAGAGTTAGTGAGATAGGCCTGGTAAAAAGATTAACCGTCATTATATAAAATGGTATCGACCTAAATAATAACTGCAAGGTCAGTCAGCCGAGAGAGGCCGCCACATGATTTAATACTTCAATGATCGTTGACCTTATTTAAAATGAACACAAGCCGGATATAAATATTATCATGTACTTTACATTTAATCATTTTGATTTAATAAAAAAAAATGTATAGTTCAAGAGTTCTAAAAGCCCGTCATAGTGATTCGCTTCTGCGGGTCGCGTTTCAGGATCAGCCTGTGCATATCCAGTTTTTTGCAGGTGGGTATGACAGCGGCGACCGGCGATGGATAGTGTGTCACTCGGTGGTTGCCGTTGTTTTTTGGGATTGTACTGTGCTTACCATCAGGCACAGTGTAGTCATTTTGCCGTGCTACAATAAAAAAAAACTCAAGATAAAAAGGAAATCTTCCAAAAATGATAAAATATTCATATAAATGATACACGTGTATAATACGCTGTACGTGGTAGAGCCACGATGAAGCTATTACTGGTTTTAGCATGAAATACGCTGTACGTGGTAGAGCCTCGATGAAGCTATTACTGGTTTTAGCATGAATGGGTTGGCTCGGCTCGCCTGGGATACTACCACCCTTTCACAGAAAAATGACTTGAAGTAACTGTGCTTGCATTGTTGCGGTTCGTTCTGTCTCCGAAAGCGCCGGAGGCCCACCTCCTCTCTCAACAACCCTTCTCACCCCTCCCCCTTTCTAATCGCAGGCTGGCAACTCACTTGCGACTACCCTGTTGTTGCAAGTGTCTATGGACGGTGGTGATCACTTAACATCAAGTGACACACCTGTTGGTTTGCCTCCTATGATATAAAAATATAAAAAAGAAACACTGTTTAATATATTCTGTCTCATTCTCTCGCAGGTTACATCCTATAGACGTATATGTTTGTCTCTTTTTGGTGTCGCGTTTCCGTTTCACTGAGTTTCAAATTACAACGAGGCTAAAAAAGTTGTCATTTCAAAATTTCATCGATTCCAAAGTACTCATAATACCTATTATTTATTTATTTACAAATGTGGATATTGCAACAATCCACAACAATAATAAGAAGGAGTAACTGAAGGAGGACTGACGACCTACAACGCTTTACCATATATATACACCTAACACTATTAATGATAATAAAAAAATAAATACATAACAGTAACTATTGAGAACCATTAAACATAGAAATAAATGGATATAAGAATAAACGAAAAAGTGAAAATGAATTCATTTATGAAAACTAAAATTAACGTATGGATAAAAAAAAACAAGATAACAGATATAATTAAGAATATTGAAATATGATTTATTAAGTGTTGTTTATATGCTCATGAATATAAAATGTGTTTAATAGTCCTTTTCAATTTAAATGCTCAATAAATATTGTGTTTTATAAAATCACTAACAAAATAATTTCAAGGGCATGTATAATAAAGACTGTTATCGGCTTGAAAAGTCGTTATAAAAACATAGTATGGGGTTTGTTTGATAATCATAATTATTCACTAGTTTTAATGAAGGCCAGGTTTTTAAATTTTGCCCTGACTTATTATTGGTAACATGTATTTGTGTAGGTTCGCGCACGAGAATGAGGTTAATTGGAATAGAAAGGGTGTGGTCAACGGGTACCAAAAACCTGGCAATTGCGACTACCCAATTGACCCATTTTGGAACACACGTGTGTACGTTTCTTTATACGCATGCTTTGACTACACATTCTCAAAATTTATCTAATACGTACCTTAACCATTTTATCCTGTCCTTTCCTATTTTAAAGTTCGTAAGTTGATAGTTCTCCCATCAAATCTTATCTTCTATACATATAATACGAATTTAAAACTAACGTGTCTGTACTTTTTAGATTTTTGTAAAAAAAAATATTACTGCAGGCATAAAGAATACATTTCACTCAATTTTAGAAATATCTCTCTGTATGTTTATAGGAACTAGTATCACTTCTAAAACACTGCGTTCACAATAAAACCTTTTCAAGAAAATTATAAAGTATATCTTCGTGTAACATTTAGTATTTGTTTCATTAAAATCGGTTCGGTCTATCAAAAGTTATTGTACTTTTAATGACGACGCGACTCAAGTATGAAAGAAAAGTAGAGAAGTTAAAATGTAACGCCTTAAAATTATTCAAGCTCGACTCTATTCTCGTATAATTAAAATATTCGATTACAAGTTTTTACCTGCGGCTTCATTCGTGTACCCTTTGTCCTTCTTTGTACCCCGGAGAACGTGTACATTAAATTTTACGATGTTCCGTTGAGTAGTTAGGGCGTGAAAGCCTAACAAACAAATGAAACACAATCGCATTTATATCAGTTAGGGTTTATAAGGTAAGTATGGCGTCACTTTTATTACCAAACGTGATATTCACCTAAAATATTTTGTTACGAAAACGGATACACTTCCCCTCAATGAATATGAATTGGCGGATTAATTGGCGTTGACTAAATAGCTCGATGGTACTCTGTCAATCAAGTCAATCGGAGAAGGGACAATTAGATTACATTTTCTTATCTAATAAAATACTTTCGAGTACAGGTCTGTTGTAACCATTTTCTGTTAGGTTCTGACATCTAATTTATATTGAGAGATTGACTCTGCCTATGGCTTTTCACATGCTTACATGCAGTTTTTTTGTACGTTATTTTGTTAAAAAATTAGCATAGCTTATGATATCTAAAACTTATTTGTATTGTTTTAAAACTATCAATTTTGGAATAATATGAGTACTTATCGTGTACAAAATTTACGAAAATTGTTTAAAAATATCGTCAAGGTTAATAAAATAGCGTTTTTTTTTTCCAACTATCTTGTCCGTGTTTGCTGAATAGGCCTTCATAGCTTTAACGGGCTTTTTGGGTGAACGTTTAAGGTGCTCAGGTATGTGGCAATAAACTCAAGGGCACCATGGTGGCCGATCCTCGATTTGGGCTGTTGCCTTGAATATAATAAGATCCATATATAAGCTAGCTATAAAAAACTGTTAGGAATTATATAGTATATATAGCGGTTATATAATAGGAATACGAAGGTAGAAAACTCCGGAAGCTGAAGTCAATACTCCAGCAGTTCGATTAATTTCAAGACGTGTGATATTTAGAACCCTATCGTACTCGTATTCCGTTCCCACGGTCGAGTCATTCGTATCCAGTTTACATAAAGAGTGTAACAATATTATTTTTTTTATATTTTCCTATTCCTAATTGTATTTTTACTAATTAGTATAGTATCAGTTACAAGATTACATATAAATCCCATGTACATCTATTTCCCGATTCCTATTAGTATTATTTGCAATTCAGTTATTCATTCTATTCGTTATTCTATTCGTCGTATTCTATAGTTATTCAATTCGTATCTATAAATTTGTAAATGGCATACGCTGGCATAATTAGCGCTGAAGGACTAACCTCCAACATCACGCACGCTGACTCGGGGCCCATTTGCCACACACACACTTAACCATCAATTTGTATTTTTCATTGTTTATATGTATGTTCTTTCTTTTTCTAATTGTACGTGTTTTCATATTTAATTATGTATGTTGCAAATAAATGTCTTTTCTTTCTTTCTTTCTTTCTTTCTTTCTTTCTTTCTTTCTTTCCGTGTACACATTCCATAGAAATCAATCAATCATTTTTTGAGTTTAATTCGTACATAACAGACAGACAAAACAAAATTAACGTCATACTTGTGTCTTTATAATAGTTATCCATTTACACAGTTATACACTTTTAGATATATATACATATAAATCTCCATGTCAGACATGCAATTACTAATAATAATAATGAATTAAGATTTTTTAAACCGCAGTTAATTCTAAAACCCGTAGCAACTTTAAATTTAATGAAAGTCATTAACGGCGCGTTGGCAAGAACACTTAGAATGATTTCCAACTACTTGAAACTCCCGGTTTGCGGAAACCGCTGAGAGTTAAGACATTTCCTCTTAAAGTGTTTCAACAGTTTTATGGCTCACATAATTAAATGTATGAATTACTAGCGGTCGCCTGTGGCTTCGTCTGCTTTTGTGTCTTTATACACACATCAAAAAAGTCTAAGCAACATGCGTGATATTACAAATTTTACCATTTATATTAATTAATTTCTAAGTATTTACTCAAACAAAGGGTGTAAGTAAGTAAACTTTTTTGTTATTGATGACATACTGGCTGGTTGTAAAAAAAAAATTTGATTATGTTTTGTTTTTTCATAAAATTCAAATGACTGCGAATTTGTTTGAATTTAAGTGCGTTTTAATTGCTACGTATAGTCTTGATTTTATAATTTTACCAACTATTTAAATAAAGTTAGCGACAAAATTGAATTATTAGATATTCTTTACGTAATGAAGCGACGTTATTTGATGGCAGATGAAATGCAAAGAGCTGTAGGGATGTTGCAAGCGGGAAGTAATCAATCTCAGGTATCACGATATTTTGGCATTCATAGAAGTGTTATTTGAGTCTTTGGCAGCGCTACAATAATACAGGAGAACCATCCCAATGTGAAGAGCCATCCTAAAATTTAAATTAGTACATGTTCTTAGACTTTTTTGATGAGTGTACATTATGATAGCTTAGTAAGAAATAAACTTACAAATAAAGTATATTTCGTTAACATACTAGAAGCGATACAGGTTCTAGGGATATTTTTATGAGTATTAAAAAAACTTTATTCAATGTAGATCTTAAGAAGGCACTTATGAACGTCAAAATTACCACCGGTTCGGATAACAGCCCAGTCGTCGAGAATAACTAGCAAGAAACTCGATCCGATTTATCTTTCTAATTAACAAATACATATATATATTTACAATTTATCAGAGAGAGGTATCAATTCTAAACATTATCTTCGTTTACATATTGATCTACTCTATAATCAATAAAAAAGCCAAACGTTTTCTGTTGCAGTAAGATGTGCGGCCAATATATTCCAGACGGAAATGCAAAATAAAGTCCACTATAATATTTATTGATGATTTTTTTTTATATAATATTGATTCCCTTCAATCAAATATCTGCAATAGCCCTTTGACACCAAAACCCGCTTTACATGGCGCTTAAACTCACAATCATACAAATCGGTAATTTGGGACGTTGTTGTAATACCTAACACTATTCCCTAAAAAACTGTTACTGCTTTTACTGAGTCTGAAATATGGGACAACCAGTTTGTCACAGTTTCCAGTCTAAAGATCGTGCCGGTTTTTCACGAAATCCAGCTTTTCAAAGCTGTTGCGAACGTACATCATATTTTCAATTAATTTAATACCATAGAGTTTGTAGTTAAACATATACACATGAACACAACACCATTTTTTCTTAGCGATCGTCCACAGATTACAAAAACAGAGTTTGTGTAATTTTGACCGCCACTCCTCCTGATCAGCAAAACTAAACAATTTTCTTACCTTCCCCCCCCCCCCATGTTTACGTAAACATATATATAAGTATTTGTAACCTGTTCTGGACTCCTTATTGATTCATGATCAGCTGTTACCACGTCTAGAAATAATGAACTTATACTCTATAGAGGAGTTAACTTATAATGATTCGCTACTAGGGCGATGCTAGACATGATGATAGATGGATAAGACAGCGCGCCTCACATTCAGACCTACACATGCAGATTTCCCATGCCTCTTGTCGTCCAAAATAAGCAAATCAAAGGTTCTTCCGCCCCCTTTCATGCTTACGTCATACATCAATGACCCCCTATCCATAATCCTGCTTAAGCTCCAGCTAAGTCCGTTCCCTCGGCGTGCAACCCTCGAGTACGCTGCTTGCGCAAATACAGTGACACAAAATCATTCATCACTACCACAACATAACACAGGTCACCCCATACACGTGCACGCACACATGCTTACAAATGAAAGTGGAAGGATTTTACTTTCTCCCTTATCGAACTGAATTAGTTCAGTAAAATTGCCCGATACAAAATACATATACAAGTTATTGGGGTATACATGATCGGTACACATGTACATATGTGTATATATATTTTTATATTTACTTTTAATTACTTTATTGATAATAATTATTATTATATTTATATTAATTAATTATATATTGTTAATTAAATATATATATATGTGTATAAGTGATATATTGATTAATTGATTTGTTTTATGTTGCAGTCAGACGTCCATAGATTCCAGGCGGAAGTGCAAAGTAGCGTCTACGCCTTGTTCAATCAAATACCAGTTCGTTTGCCTCCTATGATATAAAAAAAACATAGATTAAATAACGGGAAGCCTAGATAGAAAACTTGCTCTCGTACGTCAGTATACACTGAAGTTTCTCCTTAACAGTGACAGGACTTTGAACATAGGAATGGTAGATAGCCTAAGAACGTTGAGAAAAAAAGACGTAATATACCAATATCATATGTCCTTGCATATCTCTAAGGTTATAACTTTTACTTTCTATTCATACCTATATCAGACATTTAAAAAGAGGAGCGCAATTTTTGGCACCGTTACAAATGTAGACTTTTTAATATTAACACCACTCCAGCCGGTCGGCGGCCGCATTTGGAACAAAGCCGGGAATATATGAATATTTCCGTGACCGCCTTACCATCAGCCGAGTTTATCTAATTCAATTATATAACAACGCTTTGTCTTTAGTAATGTAAGCAGTGAATATAAACGACGAAGTAAAAAATTCAACATTATTTCAAGTTCTATATAAGTTGCAGTTTCATAAAACACTAGTTGACTCGACATCTTCGACATCTTATTGTGTTAATTTATTAGCTGGAATAAATTAATTTGTTTATGAAAATAAAATTAATACTCAAAATGAATTAGGTTCAATAACTGTACCAAAATTTTGAATAATGATACACGAACAATAAAGCATTCATTCAAATGTGTCAGCCCCTTCTCGAGATATAATCAAAAATTCCTTTCTTAGGGAAATACATGAGAAAGTGCATTGTCACCATATTTTTCTTGACATTTTTTTCTGGTATTTCTATAGTTATTCTGCTATTCGAGACAAAGACAACTCGAACAAGTCAAAAATTATAAACATCGATCCAGTTATTTTTGAAGTTATACTTCTTTTGACGCATTAGGGAAAAATAATGAGAGTAAATTTTTACGATACGCACACCGTCACGAAAAACGGACACCCTGAAGTTAGCTATATTCAACATTTTGTATTTATTTCTTTGTATTAAAACTTTCAATGTATTAAATACCTTTTTTTATTGTTCGTTTTTTCTACAAACGTAGAATAAGGCGAAAGATAAAATTTTTGAAAATATCTTTATCCTGTTACGCCATTGAAGTATAATTTCTAACGCGTGTACATAAGTACACACACACTTTTTTTGAGTTATAAATGGTGTAATTAAATCGACTTTATTTTATACATATAGATTTAAAAGTGGCCATATTTTTAGAAGAAATATAATCTATATAAGCGATGATAGCTTATTGTTCCAGAAAACCTCACTTGACAATGGCAGTAATAGTCTACTAGAAGACTGGTTGACAAAAATGGAATGGAAGAAGAACTTGTAATACTATTAACTACTCGACAATGGCAGTAATTATCTAAAAGATTGGTTGCCAAAAATAAAGTACAAAATAAAACACTAATTCATCTGGTCCGGCGGTAGCACTTAAGAGTCAGCGTTCCTCTAGATTCAATGTGTTACCGTCATAAATGAGTATAATTCGTACTCACAAACAGACAAACTAAATTTCACACAAATCTCAAAAAAACACCGTCGTATTTCTCACTGATATGTGTGTACGTGTGTGTGATAGTTGTAAATACATACTAATATATTAATGCACTAGCTGTTATAATTCAATTCTCAGAAGTATTGACTGCCCTTAATTAAAACTACTATTCTTTTTGAGGTCAATTAACTAAAAGTTGTGTTAAAAGTAGTGACCACTTATTTGAAAGTTTTGATTATAAATGTGAATGGATATTAGCAGTAAAGGAAGACCAAAAAATGTATGGATAGACTGTATGAAAAACGATATGTGTATAAGAGGTGTGAATACTGAGACGGCATCAGACAGAGGAGAGTCTTGAAGAAACTGCTGAGCTACGAAAGAGATGGATGAGAGAAAACTACACGTGGCAGCGATGCAAATGTTAAGGTGGACGTGTCATGTAACTAGAATGGATAATCGTGATCTGGGGGTAAATGTGGTCTGGGGGTAAATTTCGCTCCCGCACACCAGACTAGGCCCCCCTTGGCAGCAGCTCAAGCCTAGGTCCGTTCCCTCGGCGTGGAGCCCTTGAGTACGCTGCTCGCGCGATACAGTGACACAAAATCTTACATCACTGCGACAACATTACACATATCACCTCCACACACGTGCACGCATACACGCTTACACATGCAGGTGGAAGGGTTTTATTTTTTCCCCTTATCAAACTGAAATAGTTTAGAATATTATCCGATACGAAATATATATAAGGGTTGTTGAGGTATGTATGCTTGGTACACATATATGTTTCAACAACTCATATATGTATGAATAGTTAGCTTAGCTTAGGTTAGCTCACATAGGTCGCGAATTGCATGTATCAGGCAACAGCCAAAGCCGAGGTGTGCCGCGCACCCTTGAGCTAGCTGTAAAAATAAAATCGGCTGAGTGCCTTAAGCGCTCGTCTTAGTAGTCCGGTGAAGCTGTTAAGACCTTGCTTGGTCAATAGCGTAGTCAGTTCGAATAAAAAAAAATTGAATGGATAAGATCAAAATTAATATTTAAAGAAGTTTGAAAATAGCACCAGTCAAGGAGAAGCTGAGGAGTAATAAGTTAACATGGCACGGGCATGTCGTAAAGAGAGATGAAAAGTATGTAATTAGAAAAGTTTTAAATATGATGGTGGATGGATATAGGAGCAGAGGGAGATTGCAAAATGATATGTATAAAAAGTTTGTATGTTGAGATGACATCTGTCAGGGGAGAGTGGAAAAGGAAAATATATTGTGACGACCGTACTTAGGTGGAATAAGGGTATGAAAAAGAAGTAACAACTTATTGTGTACATGCTTACTTGCTTCTTAACATATTAAACATAAATTAACCTAGCGAACATCAAAAGTATGCAATCCTAGATAATATTTATTTTATTTTTATGATAACATGAACTCTGTCAAATGTATCTTGGCACATCTGATATCGATAAGATCGGACGTTTGATTGATCACCAAGCGAGTACGTATCTAAGTGCTTTTTCTGGGAGAGTTTATACTATTCATTTTACTATATCCCACTAGGTAGCGCTATGCGATATTTCATTGCATTAATGTTTTGTACCGTGACTTAACTGACGAAGTAGCAGGCAGTTGATAGTACTGTCCGAAAGTGTTGTTAAGATTGCATTGATTAATCGTCTATTGTATATAAACTGTATTTATCTATGATTCACCTGATCTGGAACATTCTTTCTTAACATTTGAAACTAGACCGTTGTTTCATTTAAACCTAGAACCACTGGATAATGAATTCTTAGAATATTACAAATAGAGTTTCTTATGACAACAACGTTAAAATCAAACTTTAGAGAAAATCTTCTGTTATTCTAACAAGTTGGAAACTTAGCTTCATTTTCATATTTATTAATTAGCTGATACTCGCAACTTCTTAACAATTTATTTTATGAATAGTATAAAAAATCACAAAAAGGAATGAATAGAAGTTTTTTAAACAATGTTTCCGTATACTTTCCCTTTCTTACGCAGGCGCACCACATCGCTTGCCCCATTTCTTCTCGGTAAGTAAACACTTATCACTAACGGTGATTGTTTTCGAAAATTCTAACTTCTTAAATTTGCAATATCTTTATATTAAAAGAATATATTGTGATGTTATATTTAGATATCTTATCTTTAAGAAATGAAACTAAAAAACATTTGGTCGAAATCAAGCTAGTTCGTGATGTGCTCACAATGGTAGTCGTCTATCATTCTACTTATACAAGTGCTCGTCCAGTGGTCCAACTTCGACCATAAAGAAAAAGAAGTACAAATTTGTTTATTGATTAGATTAAAGCTCGTCGATAGCTACTAAAGAAAAAAGGAATGAATTAATCGGCTGAGAAACAAAGGAGAGAGATGTTCCTATTTGCCCATTGCCGATTTATATCTAGATAAATAGATAACCTCTTTTAAAGTTTTTGCATTTGCATTTGCAAACGTATTTCATCACAGCATTTCTCGATCGCGGAACAGTGCAATATTTTATAATCTACGATAGTTATCGCCATAAAATATCGATATTAAAATTTACATATCGGCGGTCGATATTTTTTATTATATACATTCATCTTCATCATGAACCTGCAGACATCGAAATGATATTCCACCGGTTAAACCACTACACCACCATGACTCAAAAAAAGGTAACTGGTCGACTGAAAAATATTGGTACACATAATAATCTTATTTAATAAAACAATAATGATGACAATTAAGGTCAATGTGATTAAATAACGTTTGTGCAAGTGGCCCTTAAAACTATAATGTAACATTTTAAAACGTTTACGGTATAAATTTTACAAATATACTGGATTAAAAACTGTAAATCAACGTTAAGCTGGATTACAATTGTTTTTTCTTTTTTAATAAAGCCGTTATATGTCGATATTTTTTTTCGATATATCAAACGATATACCGAAAATCCGATATTTAAAAAAATATTAACAGCCCTAATACAGACTTCATTTTTATATTAGTACAATCTTCATCAAAAATGTATTTTTTTAACCTAATAATAGGTTAACTATTATAATTTCTTCCTAGTATTTCCTAGTACTTCCTATAAACTCCTAGTATCAGAATAGAGTAAGTATGCCAATATTAAGTAAGGAATGCAAATCAAGAAACAATGCGGTGCATTGCAAAGTTTCACAGATTTGTAATTAAAACCAAACATAGTAACAAGAATGTAAGCTCGTGTGAGTTGCACTGACTGGCCAAAGTATTTTTCGTGAAGGGAAGTATTGGAATAATCATTATGCCAGTTCATTATTTACTGGCTGGCATTCAACTTTCAAACACCAAGAAATCAGTTTTAATTTTTTTCCGACAGACCGTGTTAATGCAAGAATATTTCTCCGGTTTACATTTCGTCAACTGACAGTGTTACCTATTTCATTCCGACGAGATTATTCGTATGACGTCATTGTTCGAACTTGCGGACAGACACCAATGCGAGAACAGAAAACATTACAGTGAGTAAAAACTGTGGCAATTTAAGCTGCTTATTTTTCAGTAATCGATCTAAAACCAAGAATTCTCTTTGTTACTAGAATAGATACATTATTCATCAGATTACAACCAGTAACAATAGCTAAGGGATCAACTTTTGAAATCGATAAATGTAAATACAGAAACTTATAATTAATCCTCTGTTATCCTGACAAGGGCTTAGAACATGGCCTCTTCATTATCTCATATAATAAACAAACTTGTTTCATGTTATTAAAATTCTATATAAATAAAGTGGAAAATTTCTGGCCGGCTTTTGTTATAACTCTAAAGGCCTTCAGCACTTTTGTTCTTGGCTTTACTAAAACATACTTTATACAAATTATTTTCAGCTGGCACGGTTTTCTCAGAGATAATATAAACGCCAGCCTAAAATTATTTATTGTCAAGGTGTTTTTTTAATAAAGCCTTTACAACTGTTTATTTTATATCAAAGTATTTACTTTAGGGACTTTGTACAAAATACTTATTAATTTCAAAGTAGGAAAGAATTGGATGTGACGAAAGTGGACACGGTTAAGGGCTGTTATATTTAAACACTTGTTTTTACCCGCGGCTTCATTTACTTTTAAGTGGATTTCATGATGGTTGCTTTAAACCCGCTTTGACGTAAGTCAACTAATTAGTATTTTTTAAACCTAACTAATTTTACAAATACAAATGTGAGTTTATCTATTTATATGTCTGTTACGTTTCAGTTCTTAAATATAAGTAGTTATGTGTAAACTAGCGGGCACGGTGGTCGTTGTTCCGCCCTGATAACAAAAATACTTTGACAAATTATATACCTACATTTTCCTCATGAATCATTTTAACTACTGGTGAAAACCGCATGAAAATCCGTTCAGTAGTTTTTGAGTTTATCGCGAACAGACAAACAGATGACATCGTCTTCTTCTATATACATATAATAAAGATGTAAATGTAAAGCGTTTGTACATTTTCGAATTTCGTTAAAAAAATAGTTGCAGGTCATTTTTAGAAATGTCTGTCTGTCTATTTGTTTGTCTACCTGTTTATATGAACACGCATCACTGCTAAAGTACTGGGTTCACAATAAAACCTAATATAAGAAAGTTATAAAGCATATCCTTGGGAGTAACTTAGGCTTTGTTTCATTAAACCCGGTTCACTCTATCAAAAGTTATTGTAATTTTAATGGCGCCGCGACTTAAGTATGAGAGAAAAGTAGATAAGGAAATGGACTAAATACGTTCAGATGTCTAATATTCATTGTTTTGTAAATCAGGTACCACGTGGACGAAGTCGCAGGCACAGCTAGTTCCATAGTATTTAGTGATACATACATAGATGTAGACATACATCGCTTTACATTTCTAATGTCCCTCATTTCTATATGTATGTAGATTCAGTGAATTAAAAGTCTAAACATTCTTAGATATATAAAACCTATATTATCCTTTTCCATATGTGCCTAGTGTTATTTTTAGCAACGTCATGCTAAATTGCAGTTTTATTACGATTCGGATATTCAATACTCTCGAAGGAGTAAAGAACATATATTTCAACAATGGACATCTCTATCGCTTGGCATTTTGCCAGAAAATAAGTTCTTGTCAAAAACAGTAAGTTCCGTGTTTATATGCAGTATGATTTATCTTTTAAATGCGTGCTTTTATAACGCTACAAGTTGATTACCGTCTGCTTCGTTAGGCATTTAAATAGACAGCAAATGGTCAATCAAATCCAAAGAATAAGGAGCCTAATATGAACCGTGAGATATTCCGCATCAAATGATTATAGTCCCATGCTGATATATTTCTGAAGTAATATAGTCTTAACGCAATTGTTTTCTTTTGTCTTTGTCTACGTTTTTGAAGTTATACTTCTTTAGGCACGTTAGGGAAAAATTATGAAGTAAACTTTTACGATGCGCACGCACACCGTCACGAAAAACCGACACCCTGAAGTTAGCTTTAGTCAACATTTTGTTTCTTTGTATTTCCATGTATTAAAAAACTTTCCATGTATTACACACCTTTCTTCTATTGTTAGTGTCGTTCTTTCTACAATCGTAGAATAAGGCGAAAGATAAAAATTTTGAAAAGATTTTTATCTTGTTACGTCAAAGAAGTATAACTTCTAACGCGTGTACATAAGTACACACACACTTTTTTTATACCACGATGGTAGCAAACAAGCATGCGGGCCGCCTGATGTTAAGCTGTCACCGCAGCCCATGGACGCTAGCAACACCAGAGGTGTCACATGCGCGTTGTCGACACTTTAATGTCCTATTTACTGTCCCCTTGAAGAACTCCATACTGTATTCACCAGGAAAAGCATAAATAGAAGATATAAATAATTTTCCTTACATTTCTTACGTTCCTTCCATTCCTTACGTCCTTACGTTTGTAGAGAAAACGACACTAACAATAGAAAAAGTTGACTATAGCTAACTTCAGGGTTTTCAGGGTAAAAATGTACTCGGTTTTTTGTAACGGTGTGCGCGCGCATCGTAAAAATTTACTCTCATCATTTTTCCCTAACGCGCCAAAAGAAGTATAATTTAAAAAAAATATACAAAAAATAAGAATGTGAACCTAACGTATCTGAACTTCTTAAATATTAGTGAATAAAATTGTTGCACGTGTCGTGTAATAAGTAATACGATACATTTCAATCAATTTTAGAAATGTCTGCCTCTCTGTATGTTCGTATGAACACGCATCACAGCTGAAATACTGGGTTCATGATAAAATCATGAAGCATGCCTCGAGCAACATCTAGTCTTAGTTTCATCAAAATCGGTCCAGTCTATCAAAAGTTATTGTAATTTTAATGACGACGCGACTTAAGTACGAGAGACAAGGAGATAAGTAAATGGACTCAATGTTTTTTACATTACTTTCCACGCGGACGGAGTCGCGGATACAGCTACTGTAGATATAAAACTAACTAATACCAGCCACTTCGTTTACATCATTTGTTAGCTGAACAACATATTTTATGTACAAAGAAACAAACATAAGCCAAGCAAAGCTTGCTCCAATTCTCCACGGTAAGAAAGCGTACATTGCGGAACGCGTAGTACTTATAGAAGTCATGGTTTCTTAAAACTTTAATAACTTTATATTAGACGAGATATCATAATAAACCTTCTTTTAAAGAAAGATCAAGTGTGTATAAAGTAGAATTAAAATAAATTGGTCGAAATTTATTTAACAATTTTTGTCACATACCACGATAAATCTCTATTTTTTGTTACATATAAAATAATATTTAAATACATTCATAAAATACTTATACTAAAATTTATCTACTTTTTCGATTTTCGAGAAAAAAATTGTTGCAGGTGTAAGTTATAAATCATTCATTTTTCAATCAATCAATCATTTTTAGAAATGTATTGTTGTCTGTCTGTTGTCTGTGACACGGCGTTAGTACGAGAGAAAAGGTGACAAGTAAATTCACTTAATACATTCAGATGACTTTAATCACTGCTTTTACATAAGGTTCCACGCAGACGAAGTCGCGGGCACAGTTAGTCGTTAATAAAAACATTATGTTTCTAATGGTAGGGGTGAGGAACAACTCCTTGCTTTATATATGTTCTTGGGGTGCCCGTTTGTGGGACTAAAGTTGCTTCTTACGTCACAATTATTTTATTTAATCTGTTACAATGCTGCTGTTGTGCAAATTGAGTGCTTGAAGGCGACTAAATACTCAAGTATTTAGCAAATATAACTTTAATTTAACTGTGCATCCGCACATAATAAGTAGGGCGACATGCAATGTAGGTAACTGTGCACTGATATAATCTAAAAGGAAGTGTAAATTGCTGGATTTATTCGGACTTTACCTAACGCAGAATTTGACTATATAATAAAAACATAACACAATTGTTATTATCCATTATTTCTACAAAAAATATTTCAAATCAACTTCCTCTAAAGAACTACTTTAAGTAAAATGTATTATATTTTATATGTAGATAAGAACAGTACCTTAATACTTCCAACACTAAACCCACCCATAAATATATAGATTACCCCAGTAAAATAATCATAAAAGTCGGTCGCGATGTTTCCGAGTAAATCGCGTACATACAAACATACTAATAAAAAATTTAATCTTATATGGTTAGTCGTTTACAAATGGCACGAACATAATATAGATAGCGTATTTTGTGACTGTGTATTACTAATCGTTGATTGGTTTATCTTTATTAAAATTTCCTAAGAAAAGTTTTCTAGTGTTGCAGTTATATTTTCCTCAATTTATACTTAATATTATAAAGCTAAGGAGCTGTTTACTTGCACGCGCTTATCTCAGGAACTACTGGTCCTATTTGAAAAATTCTTTCAGTGTTAAATAGCTCATTTATCGAGGAAGGCTACCTAACTAATATGTCATCACGTTAAGAAGAATGTTTCAATATCGTTTATTTAGCGTTAGCCCAAAGTAACTATTCTATATTCTATAATTCGCGTGTAGAGAGATTATATTGTCTACAAAACCGAATTACCACAATACGCTAACATCGTCCGAAGTCCATTGAAACGGATAACAAGTTTATCCTACCATTGATTTAATATATAACAGTACTAGAGACGGCAACGCATTCTTATTAATATATATCATGTTTTATTAATCAACAGCTGAATAAAATTTCCATTAAATAGTTTTAGAAAATACATACATTGGTTTACGCAATGCATGCAATTTTGGGGTGTAAGTGTCACTGTCAAATAACATCTAAGACTTGAGACATCCAAGCCAACCTCACCTGCACGTGGTGCTGAATAACGAACGAGGCAATGGCGAAGTGGGGTGGTAAGGTTTTACAGCCTGACTGGGTCTCAACCACCATGTATATGGCGAAAAAGCTCGTCATAGTGATTCACTTCTGCGGGTCGCGTTTCAGGATCAGCCTGTAGACATCCAGCTTTTCGCAGGCCGGCATGACATTGTTTTTCTTACCATCAGGTACAGTGCAGTCATTTTGCCGTGCTATAAAAAAATACTATCTAGCCATCTCTCCGAAGCCTATGTTTTTTATTTTAAAAGCTGTTCTTGTGTATTGTTCTTCAATTTATCCTACGCTTCGTAGCCGCTACGAAAGCTCGTAGACATTTCCTACGTCGTAGGCAATAAAGTGGATTACTGCTGACTCTCAACTGTACCGACATAACTAATTTAACTGATCCTAAGCCAGTGGTTCTTAAGCTTTCAACCTTTGTGATATAATATAATCGAAAAATATTGAGAACTTGCTTTTTGTGGGTTTGCAGCAGAAAATATTCCAACATTAGGATCCAATGTTTCGGTGAATAAAACCGTCTCCGTACGGCCCATATTTATTGATCAATTTACTTACAAAATGTAACATAAAATTTAGAATTAACCCGCTCGCTAAATACGAATAAATTCAATCAGTGTTTTTATTTGTAAAAAATATAGTGGTGAAATAGAGCTTATATAATCTTTGTATAATAAATTAACTCCACTTTTCATTATTAAAGTTAGTTTTTTCAGTAACAGTAGTGATACTGTTTTAATTTGTTAATGGCCTGATAACATTATGTTAATTTTGCTAAATGTAATATTTCAATTTTAATTAAACGATTAAGCAAGTGAATGTCATGAATATGTTATACATAACAATCATATTTCAATAGAGTTTTTTTTTCTCAATAGAAATATTGATTTCCTTGTCATTTACGTAGCATTTTTTGGATATTAATATTTTTTTTTAAAGAAAAAACCGAAACTGACGATACAAAAGCAATTCCAATAGCTTTCAGTACATTATTTTTAATGGTACGGAACCTACCGTCGACAATGCAAATTATTGGTCACTTAAATCGATTACCATCGGTTCTCGAAGCGAAACCTAAATAAACACGTTAAAACCACCAAAAGCACATCATGCTCGACTCACCGATATAACGCCACGCACACACTCACGAGAAGTGACGAGGTTGAAAAAAAAATAAACTTCAACTTGTGAAATTATTTTTTCTCTGGGATACGTACACTCGCGGTCGACGATGTACGGTACAATCGGGACGCCGGCCCCTCTATCCGGGTGGCGAGCCGAGGCGCGAATGAGCCGAGTCGTGTCGCGGCAGCACTTATACCGCCCCGCGTCAACCCCGACACGAACTATGTGGGCGGAATTGTTCAGCGACGAGTGTTTTCATATTGACAGTTAATTTTACATTACTTTTTAATAGAAAAAAATTGTCGGTGTTAACTTATAACTTTACGATAGAAGTGAAATTTACATATAAATGTACGCACATAAAGTCTTCATACATACGTAAAGTTTATGTAGATTTATCAATGTCTATATGGAAATAAATAAAAGTAATATTAAATAGACATGACAACATCATCAGCCTGTATGAGACCCATTACAGGGCTATAGGCTTTTTCAAGGTATGAGCATAATCATCACGCCATCCCATGGCGTATTGGCGATTTTATACTCCGAGAAATCCATAGTTCTATGTTGTTCCCCACTGCGTCACTACAAGAACATTTCTCAGGTTCACGTTTCCTCATTTTTTTTTTTATTGTAGCTCGGCAAAGTGACTGTACTGTGCCTGATGGTAAGCACAGTACAATCCAAAAACAAAAGCGACCACCGAGAGACATACTATCCATCGCCGGTCGCCGCTGTCATGCCGACCTGCGTAAGTATCTCTTCACGTTGCGCTTGAAGGACCCCATGTCATAGGAAGAAGGAAACACACTGGCCGGGAGATTGTCCCATAGCTTCACGGTACGGCAAAGATAAGATGTTGCGAACTTTTTAGTTCGTGCCCAGATAGGATTTACCGTAAAACTGTGGGTCCGAAGACCAGCACGCGTGGTGCGGTTATGAAAAGAAGAGGAAGGGATCAAGTTGAATAACTCTTCAGAACACTCGCCATGATACAGACGGTAGAACACGCTCAGTGAGGCAATGTCTCTGCGCAACTGAAGCGGCTCTATGAACTCTGTAATGTCTGCATCATTAACAATGCGGACAGTCCGTCTCTGCAACCTGTCCAGGGTATCCAAGAGGTACTTTGCCGAACCGTCCAAGAGGTTCTAGCAGTATTCCACGCAAGGCCGAACTTGTGCCTTATAAAGGAGGTATAGCTGTATATGATTTCCTTCACCGTCAGCCGATCGTGTTACTAATGTAAAGCCAATTCAGCGTCACCGATCCGAGTATAACGGTTCACTTTCGACGGTCTGTACGATGATTTTTTTTATCTGTCAACATTGATAATCATATTATTGACTTCCTGAGCCGCTGTGTAGAATAACTCAATGTAACCTAAACATACGCCCAAGAAAAAAAACCGTGACAAAAAACACAGCCTTTCTGTACTTACTGTGCGATAATAATTAATACTAATGTAATGTAAAAGACTTATATACAACTAAACAATTATTATAAACTAGCGGTTACCCGCGGCTCCGCACGCGCTGGCATTTATTTGGACGTCCCACTGTCTGATACTATCAGTTCGATTATAAAAATAATATTTCCATTTTATAGTATACTAGCTTCTACCCGCGACTTTTTCCGCGTGGAACAGTTACTTCTGCTAACGCTAACACACATCGGAAGCTCTCAAAAGAAAAATCCCGATTTTGGAACATTCTTCATTGGTGATCCGCTCCTATTGGTCTTAGTGTGATGACATATAGCCTCTAGCATTCCTCGATAAATGAGCTAACTAACACTGAAAAAAATTTTTCAAATCGGACCAGCAGTTGCTGAGATTAGCGTGTTAAACCAAACGAACAAACTTCATAAAACTCCAGCTTTATAATATTAATATGAATTTATTGAAGGATGTAATCGAGTATTTATCATCAAATATGTCGGGTCGAAAAGTGAAAATATGGGTTGGAAAGTGCATGAATGAAAGTGTTTCGAGGCGCGAGTAATCGTGAGACAAAAATAGTGGCAAGTGAAACTGCAGGGTAAAGGTAACTATAAATCATTTTGAGTAAAGTTATTCGAGTACTATTGCTATCCGGTTACTTAACTGAAAATACTTTAAACTTAAAATGCCATATATTTTCCCTTTTATAGCATAATCGACATTTATACTAAACTAGCATCCTGCTTCAGCTTCACACGGGTGTTCATTAGTACACAGAAACAGTACATTAGAAACTAAAATCATATCTTCTCTTTCAAAATCAAAAACACTCTATTCAATTTAGGCCCTAAAAAGGCACTTATGAACGTCAAAACTACCACCGGTTCGGAAAACAACCCAGTCATCGAGAAGAACCGGCAAGAAACTCGATCTGGTTTATCTTTTTAACAAATACGTACAATATTTCGAATATATTAGGTAAATATCACAAACATTTTTGATGAATGCACAGAGATGAGACAATTCCAGACATCACCGTCGTTCACTTATCATTTCATTCATCCGCTCTATAATTTTTTACACCAAAACCCGCTTCAAATGGCGCTTAAATTCGCAATTAATTAAATTCTTTATAGCACAGAACGTCAATCTGCCAATTTTGTCAATATTTTTGAAGATCTGCTGTCTTTTTTATCAGTCACTCGCTCATATGGAGATTTTTTAAACTTAAAACTGCCACTTTTAAGTACGATATTTTTACCTTTTTCTAATGTATAAGCCTTTTTCTTACTAACAGAAAAAAGAGTTAGCTTAATAGATACAGTTTAAATACATTGGCATATTGGCATAAAAATAAGAAGAATCCAAAAAGTGAAAAGCGTACAGATAAGACAAAAAACAAAAGTTATAGATGCCTTACATTATGCTCTAAAACAAAAGTGGAGGTGGGCAGGACATATAGCGAGATACGCGGACAAAAGATGGACATTAAAGACTACTATATGGGAAAGAGCAAGAGGAAAAAGGAGAAGAGGGCTTCCCAGAAAAAGATGGATTGAGGACATAAAGCGATAGCAGGAAAAGAATGGTTAAAAAAAGCTAAGAACAAAGAGGTCTGGAAAAAATTGGAGGAGGCCTTTACTCGGGTAAAGGAAGAATGCAGACGCTAGAACATATGAAAAATAGTGCTGTTCGCACTAATATAACCTCACTTAAGAGTAAACGAGATAATTATAGTAACCTTTATCCGTACTTATAATTACTGTTAACACTATTTTGTGAGAAACTATAAATCAGAATAGTTACTCATGTTATTAGTAAAATGTAAAATTAACTTCGTATGTTTGTTTGTTATTTTTTTACCATTTAATACCATATCTTTTAAAATTATATTGAGATTGCTGACTTACCTGAAAAGAGAGATGAAAATACATATCACCTTACTAATCTAATGTATCTGAAGCTAGGTTTGAAAATAAGCGAGAATGATATTGTATCAGTGGAACGTGTCGGATTGATTCGTCGGGATCGACCTGGCGGTGAAAACGCACATAATGTTGATCGCCCCCGAAATATTGTTGTCAGATTTGTGCGTCGCACTTTGCGTGATCAGTTTCTTCGTTCAGCTCGTGTGCGCCGGCACCTCACGTCTACGTATCCTGACCTGCCTGGTTCAGGACGGCGAATATATATTAATGAACGCATAACCAAACAAAATAGACAGCTATTCGGAAAAAGTCGTGGAGTGGTACGGCGCCTTAGCTGGCGCACATTACATACATTTAATACATTTGGACTAAACAAGGAAATATAATTGCCAGGAAAAATGAAACGACGCATATAGAACGAATACGCAGCGAATCAGACATAAAACGAATTTTTGGACCCGACTAAGTTTGTCATTATTATATCTAAGTTTTGTGTTTATATGTATAGTATCAAAACTTGTCTATTCTATCTACTTTTTAATTGTGGATTCTGGTATACGTGTCGAACTATTTTTAAAACTCTTTGTTACTTTATGTCATATGTGGAATTTAATAAAAACATTCAAATATATTTATAAGTATTTCTTACTAATTCAACTATACAAAGTATTAAATAATCACTTTCTATTATTATGTTATTATATTAACGCAAATCTATATATATTTAATTATATTCGTGTTTTTATATATCTTTATATTAATATATTTAACTTAATGCATTAGCTTAGGTTAGCTCATATAGGTCGCGAATTGCATGTATCAGGCAACAGCCCAAGCCGAGGTGTGCCGTGCACCCTTGAGCTAGTTGTCAAATAAAATCGGCTGAGTGCCTTAAGCGCTCGCCTTAGTAGTCCGGTGAAGCTGTTAAGACCTTACTAGGTCAATAGCATAGACAGTTCGAAAAAATAAAATAATAATAATATAGTTCACGACTTTTTTTAAATTGGATTTCTAAACGCTTGATCTCTCGGAACTAACCATGACGATTTCATAGAGGCTTTACAGTCCAGATATATTGACGTGATGGCTATCTACGAGACTTGGCTCAAGCCGGGTGAGGCGGTCGAGCACCTTTAGTCCCCGGATAACGCCTTCGTCATATCCCTCGCCCTACTGACGTACGATCTGGATGTGGAGGAGGTGTAGGTTATTACTTGAAGTGCGGATTAAACGCTCGTGTACATTCACGTCCCGTTGATGCCGCGAATAAGGCAGCTGAACAAATGTGGCTAACTCTAAAAGTTAACAATATAAAACAAGTAATTGGTACGGCGTACCGCCCACCGTGGCTTAATATTGATCTATTTTTTGATGCTATCACTGACTCAATAAACTCAGTATCTTACTGTGGCCATATAATATTATTAGGTGATTTTAATATAAATGTGCTGAATGTAAACGACTCAAAGTATATCAAATTTATAAACTTCCTAAAATAATTTAACTTAACACAACTAGTGAACTCGCCAACTCATTTAACAGAACATAGTGAGACCATGATAGATGTAGTTTGCACTAATCTAATTACCCGGAACGTCAAAGTTGAGCCGCTGGCATCTTTAGGTTCATAACATGTGAATTTCATATAAAAAAGCATAAAATACCCCCTAAGGTGATTTATTATTTATTACAGACCTTTTCATAATATGTGTATTGAAGAATTTGCCCAAACTATAAATTCTATTATTTCATGGCATATAAGGTCAAATTTGACTAATGTTAATGGTATGGTAGAATCTAAATTTCAAACATTAAAAATGTATTTGATGTACATGCTCCTATTAAAAATATTAAAATAAAAGAACGCTTTTATTCCTTAGATAACTGAGAATATAAGATAAATGATGCATCTTTGAGACAAAGCTCATCAGCGTTTTATAAAAAATCAAGTTGCCAAGTACAAAAGCGTACTATAAAGATTTAAAGTCTTTAGTAACCCAGTCCTTGTACTATGAAAAAGTGGCATATTTCCGTCAAAACCTAAATATTAAAATTAAATACCTCAGATCATTGTGGAAAAATTTAAAAACCACCTTACTTTCTCAAACAGCCTCTGACATACATCCTCACTTAACAGACGCTGATGCTATAAACAATAACTTTTTGGACATCCCTGGTACCGTAGAATACAATATAACACAGCTAACTTATTTTGAATACAATCGCTTTAGTAACGCCATTTTCTCATTAAGTGTACGTCCAGAGTGGACGCTAAATCGAGCATCAAGCGTGGCAGCGCGTTCAGTGTCCAAGAATGACGCTCGCGCGCCACTCTGGACACTCGCGTATTAATGCATATGTTTGAAACGAACGCCGGACGCGACGCTACGCTTGACGCTCTACTGTAGCGTCCACTCTGGTCGTACACTAAGTTCTGGGAATTCACATACAATTAAAACAATTATAAGTAATTTAAAATCAATCACCGTAGGAAGTGATCAAATAAACTTAAAAATGATACAATTAACCTTATCTCAAACTCTTATAGTAATAACGCATATAGTTAATACTTCTATATCTACATCTGAATTTCCTCACTGCTGGAAATCCGCTATTGTTCGACCGTTACCCAAAAAATGTGATGTTCAAAATCTGAAGGATCTTAGACCAATTAATATACTGCCAAGTTTGTCCAAGGTTTTAGAGAAAGTTATTACAACACCCATGACAAGTTTTATTGATAAGAACGAAATACTACATGATGCTCAGTCAGGATTTAGAAAGAATAGAAGTACTGTTACAGTCTTATTAGACGTCACAGACAATATTCTTTCAGCTCAAGATAAAGGCATGTGCACTCTTCCAGTATTATTAGACTTCTCCCGAGCATTTGATAGTATAAACACATCTTTGCTTCTCTCTAAATTAACATTTTTTGGATTTGACAGAGATACAGTTAACTGGTTCCATAGTTATTGGACAAGTCGAACTCAAATGGTTGAAATAGGACTGACTAATGGATTAGTTATACATTCCGCACCGCGCCCTGCCACTAAAGGCGTACCACAAGGTTCTGTCTTAGGATCAATTTTATTCGCACTCTATAGCTCTGATATAACCAAGTGCAAATTCAATTGTAAATATCACATCTATACAGACGATTTGCATCTATACAGACGATTTGCAACTTTATATATAATTTAAGCCTCATAGCCTCGATAATGCTATTAGCGTAGTGAACGATGAAATAATAAGAATTGTAAATTGGTCAAGCCGTAATTCACTTATAATTAACCCTTTTAAATATATGATAATAGGAAATAAGTATCACCTTAGCCATCTTCCCTCAGTTAACAAAACCATTATATTATGGTTATGGATGAGCCAATAGAACGCGTTTCAGAAGCATGGAACCTGGGCTTAATCATGGATTCCGAGTTAAGATATGAGACACATATTGCTGAATGTCTTTTTATCAATTAAAAGTTCTATATAAAATGAGACCATTCCAGAGTGAAGAATTATGATTACAACTTGTAGAAACTTTAGTTCTTTCAAAGCTATTTTTTTCTGATATTGTGTACGGGCCTCGATTACTCGCTAGAACATCTCGTCTTATATAACGGGTCCAAAATGCTCGTTCACGTTTCTGCTTCAGAATACCACGGAGAGCACATGTCACTCCTACCATTAATAAGCAGCTACTTCTAAAAATCAAAGCAAGGCGTAAATCACATCTCACTTGTCTATTGTTTGGGGTAATTCGGTCTATGATAAAATCAGTTAGGAAGGAAGTAATAGAGCCTCTGAGCGTAAAATATAATGCACACAGATCCACGTCACTCTACAGAATCCTTCATAGGTAGTTTTCGATACAACGCTAGCAAGTGCTGGAACAATATACCACCGCCTATAAGATCTGCAACTAGTTAAATTACATTCTAAAATAAATTAAGAATGTTTTTATTCGACTCCCACGCGCGTTTCGAAAATTATAATTTGGACATCTCGGCGATATAATCCCATTACCTTTACTTTTTTACCATTCTTTATTTATCCATTAATCTATATATCTCACCTATTTACTACTTTGTTTTTTATATGAATATCTACTTGGCGACAAAGGAAGAGCAGCGCTGGGGGTCATTTGTAAAGTTGGCAGCCAGCACATGCTGAATTGTGCGCCTTTGCAGTTAAACCGTGGTATAATTTTAATATGTTTTAACGTACATTCTTTATTCCTTTTCTATATTATATACATCTATGTAACTCTATTTTTCTACTATTGTGCTATCCATGTGTTTGCTGCAATAAACATATTTTCTTTCTTTCTTACCACTAAATTTCTATATCGGTCGGAATTAGTATATAGAACAATGTACGAAAGGAACTGAATCTACTGAAATTGACGGGCAAAGTTAATTTAAAACAAAGCTTAAACTAATTTTCGCTTACCGAGTAATATATGAACTGAAAGCAATTTTCTGGTATTTGGTTTTGCATACGCAGTCTCTATTTATATTTATTTTTGACTAGTTTTTACTCCCGGTTTCAGTCGTCTTATATTTTCTCATTTTTGCGGGTTGGAAGGATTTTACAGCCTGACTGGGTCGCAACCACCATGTACATGGCGAAAAAGCCCGTCATAGTGATTTGCTTCTGCGGGTCGCGTTTCGGGATCAGCCTGTGCATATCCAGCTTTTCGCAGGCCGGCACGACAGCGGCGACCAGCGATGGATAGTGTGTCTCTCGGTGGTCGCCATTGTTTTTGGATTTTACTGTGCTTACCATCAGGCACAGTGCAGTCATTTTGCCGTGCTAGTATATTTAACGGGGTGCTAAGTCAGGAACCTCCACGTGGTGCACCCTGGGCAACGTCGGTCCCTCTGACCGGCGGCTGATACCTGACAAACTGGGCTTGCTTAACGGACTTGATTATCACATCGTCTCGACGATGGGGCGCTGGCGGGTCCGGCGTGCACTTGCACTGCCGTCGGGCGTGTTGGTTAGGGCATTTACCCTTACCTCCCACCGTCGATCTCGTAATCCCAGTTGGAGTGTCGTGGTCATGTCTCGCGGCTCCAATGGAACCGAGGGTCTTGGCTTAACCGCCCGGACCGCGAGGAAGACAACCTCTATAAAAAATTACCCCAATCCTAAGCGGCGGCGCACCGCGAGAGGATGCATGGCTGATGGGAGATCAGTCTCTAGTGCGACCCCCGTCAGAGGACCGGCCGACTCTCTTGACGGGTTACGCTAGGCTTACCCAGGTTATAGATGCCTTACATTATGCTCTAAAACAAAAGTGGAGGTGGGCAGGACATATAGCGAGATACGCGGACAAAAGATGGACATTAAAGACTACTATATGGGAAAGAGCAAGAGGAAAAAGGAGAAGAGGGCTTCCCAGAAAAAGATGGATTGAGGACATAAAGCGATAGCAGGAAAAGAATGGTTAAAAAAAGCTAAGAACAAAGAGGTCTGGAAAAAATTGGAGGAGGCCTTTACTCGGGTAAAGGAAGAATGCACTGTGCATATCCAGCTTTTCGCAGGCCGGCACGACAGCGGCGACCAGCGATGGATAGTGTGTCTCTCGGTGGTCGCCATTGTTTTTGGATTTTACTGTGCTTACCATCAGGCACAGTGCAGTCATTTTGCCGTGCTAGTATATAAAAAAATGTATTTTAATTTATTTATCTACGTTTGAAGAAGTCTGTGGTTTGTTATAGTGTAATCTGTAGAGTTGTGTTTTAGTAAGATTTATTTAAATAATTTAAGGTAAAAGGAAAATTAGACTCGTTCATAGTAAAATTTATTTTTTCGTTTGAAATTTTTCTTTTTAAACCATTTAATGAAGTTATGTATATAATACGTAGTACCTTTACTTAAGATTGCACTTATATAGAGTCTATTATTTATAAATGCTTTTATTGGACTGTCCTAGTGTACATCTTCTTGATGCTTTCTTCTTCTTCTTACCCTTATCCCACATAAGTAGGGTCGGTACAACATGTTTGTCATGTTGTGGTATATGATTTGGCTTAATTTTTACGATCGGCCGCCTGTCTGACATCAACCCTCCTTGGGATTATTTTGTTGTACCACTGTATGTATGATTATCATTATATAGTTACGAAGTCTGATGGGCTCTTATAACGTTAAATTTTTCGTTCCGGTTAAAAACGAAATTCTTCCAGATTATGGTTTGCTTGCTATATTGCCATTTTTTTCAGGATTCGTGGCTTCAGATTCTTCACAGTAATAATAATATAATATTAGATATAATAAACCATTATAAAAATACAAAATATGAAAACTATAATAGAAAAATAGATGCAAATTCTTGATGCTTTAAATAAATAAATAAAAGGCGTTTGTACACGTTTTTTTTTAATTTATTCTTTTAAATTATATAGTGGTAAAAAGAGGAAATAAGTGTTAATGTCGTTTCAGTTCGGATTAGAATCTTAGTTATAATTTTTAATTCTATATGTACAATAAGAAACGCTAACAATTGTTTTAAAATTAAATATCATTTGGTTTTATGACGTCATTTCCCAAAACAACACTTAATAATATTATATAGATTTGAACTAACCATCGCCATTAGAAACAGTATAATTTCTCTAAATGAAACTCTGTCTTTTTCTGTACCCATAATAATGTATATACAAAATTTAATTAAGATCGTTTAAATAGTTAAAGCGTAAAAAACAATATCATAGGAGGCAAACGAATAGGTGGGTCACCTAATGTTAAGTGATCACCACCGTCCATAGACACTTGCAACACCAGAGAAGTCGCAAGTGCGTTGCCAGTCTGTATTGCAGGGTCGATGGAAGGGGTGGGAAAGGGGTAGGCAACGGTAGGCGGGCCTCCGGCGCTCTCACTGACCAAACAAAACGCAACAATCCAAGCACTGTTATTCCACTTCGGTTTCTTTGAGAGAGTCGTACTACCCCGGACGAGCCAACCCATTCATGCTGAAACCAGTAATAGCTTCAGCGTGGGTCTAGCACCCAAAAATAAATAAACTATTAGTTTAATTTATAATATTAGGATAATACTTTTGAAATGACAATGAGTCAGAAGTAATGAGTATGAATAATCAATAGTTGTAGGTTCTAATTGTCCAATGAGCCGGAACTTTTGGTAGATTTTTAATGGTGGTAGAGCCACGCTGAAATTATTACTGGTTTCAGCATGAATGGGTCGGCTCGTCCGGGGTACTACCACCCTCTCATAGAAAACTGACGTGAAGTAACAGTGCTTACATTGTTGCGTTTCGTTCAGTCAGTGAGAGCGCCGGAGGCCCGCCTACCGTTGCCTACCCCTTTCCCCCCCTCCTTCCATCGACCCTGCAATACAGGCTGTCAGGTTAATGTCCATGGACGGTTGGTGATCACTTAACATCAGGTGACCCACCTGTTCGTTTGCCACCTATGACATAAAAAAAGTGATGAAACCAATAGTATGGTGGTAGTTTTTTTTCTAATGTCCGCTGGTTAACTACCATCATCAAGTTAATAGTTTGTCACCAATTAATTATAGGTGTATTCCGGCACTGTACTTTATGGCTATTTCTGCCCTAGTCTTATCAAGTAACATCTTAGATCATATTGTTAATAGGTATATGTAAGTTTATATTGTTTGTATTAGGGATTTCCGCCCACAATCGCTCCGATTGTGAAATGAGCTTCCTGATGAGGTTTTTCCTGGGCACTACAGTGTGGAATTCTATAAGGGAAAAGTAAATTAGTTATTGAAGGGTTGGCAGCGCGCATGTTAACACCTCCGGTGTAAAATCGTCCATAGGCTGCAGTAACTTCTTAACATCCGGCGGCAAACATGCTTGTTTGCTATCATAATGATTTAAATTCAGAATCAGCCAAGCCGTTTAAAAGAAGAGTTACGAAGACACATATATCGGATTTTTATTTGTCGGGGGCTGGCGACATTGACTCATTCTGAACGTAAGGAAGTCGCCAGAGATCTTGGTGTCATGTTTGATAGTAAATTATCCTTCCGTCCACACTACAATCACATTATTAGTAAAAGTAATCAGATTCTTGGTTTTCTATTTCATATAACTAAGATATTTACGAGACCAATGTCTATGTTTTATCTGTATAAAACTCTAAGTAAGGCCTATACTCGAATACGCCTCCGTAGTTTGGTCTCCATATTACTCAGTTCATATAAAGAATATTGAACTAATTCAGACACGCTGTTTAAAGACACTATGTCTTAGACATGGGATGCTAAGAAAACTCCCTAGTCATCTTGAACGTGCTCAATATTTTAAAATCTCATCGTTGTCTAGCAGAAGGCAAGCAAGTGAATTAACTTTCTTATATAAAATAGTCAATTATATTATAGACTGTCCACAATTACTATACTTGCTTAATTTTAACACCAACTTTCGCGGTCGTTGTACTAGACTGTTTCATATTCCTTTCTATATAAATAACGTTTCCTTTAATAATCCGATTGCTAACATGTGTCGCTCATATAATACTATCACTAATTGCGTCTCCTGCTGTGCCGATACCGACTTGGACATATTTCATCTTAGTCTGAGTAAATTTCGTCACATAGTCCATAAACACAGGTTTTCTCCTTAATATCATATATATTTTTAAGTTAGCATACTTTATAAGATTGTATGATTATATTTGTTAAGCATAGATGTGCATGCATATAGTTTTGGATAATATAGCTGTCAAAAAAATAAACTATTAATTGTAATTGTAAACATAGTTACTTATTATCTGTAATGTGTGC
>MU158955.1:510795-523772 GCA_015888305.1 Antheraea pernyi
AAGGCGAAGCTCTGGCCAAATAAATAGTGACAGTATCTACGAAGTATTTATTGGCATTCCTGACTGCATCGACTCTATACGTGATTAGGGTAATAGTAATCAAAAAATTAAATCTTAGTGAAACCACTATTGATAGCTACTCCTCTATGTAACAACGATTGTCACCTCTTTATCCATATAAAATGGCTCTACAATCCCAATTTACTTTCAGATAAATATGAATACCGAAAATGTTGGAAACAGTGAACAAAGTGAACAACAAAGTGGGCCTGGATTTTGAGTGCCAAGCTTTTAGCGAAAACCGGGGCATACGAAAGTGCGAAAGGATATTACTGAAGTTCGTTTTATGTGCCGTACGTACCAATTTATTTCACTGGTTACACATTCAAGCGAACGTATATAAAACAAAAAAAGAAATACGTGCGTGTATCAGTGTACACACGTAAGAAGTGAAACTTCTTTATGACATCATTTTTCGAAAAATGATCTACTATATTTACAACTTTACAGAAATTGGTTAAATAAAGCTATATTAGATAAATTTTAAGCAAAAGGCTTTTATTATTATAAACATAGATACAAATAATTCAATTATTTTACCTTATTGTTACTAAGATTATAATAGCATTTCATCAATTATATTTCATTAATTATAATAGAATTATTACTATTATTGTTATCGTTATTGGAACAAAGTTCCTTAAGGCAGGCTTGGAGGAGATCGGGATTTTGCTACGCGACCGAACTGAAAAAAATGTGACAGTAAAACCGTAAGAAAAAGTGCGTGGAATAAAACCGTTAAATGAGACGTGCGGAGGCGCGACAGTCATATATACAAACGAGTAATGTATAATAATACCTTTCTCTTTCTCCTTCTTTCTTTCGAATTCTCGGTGAAAGTAATCGTTGAATTAATTTAATTAATTGGTGAATTATAATTATAATATCGGTTAATCGGTAATTTAATTACTTCAGTTAATTTTTTTTTTGCAAATTGTGTCGATTCTACATTAGTTTTATTTTTTTTTCTCCTTCTTTCTTGCATTTTTTTTTTGCAAATTGTATCGATTCTACATTAGCCGTAGGAACTTCGTTCCTACCTGGTGTCCCACGACACCACATCTTTTTTATATATTTTTGAAATTAATGGCTTATGATAACTGAAATATGAAATATATGGTTTACATTCCACGGAATCTGATAACTGTGAGCGCACCTTTAGAAATAAACATGGCGCGTAACGGAGAAATGTACAGAAATTAATATGGCGCGTAACCGAAAAACGTTACATACGTTTTTACATGCTCTAAAATTCCTCCCTACGTCGATATAGAAGTTTCACTTCAATAATTCCAACTATTTGAACTTCTTTTATGGACTTATTGTATATTTCTACGACGTGGCTTTTGTGATTATTGTTGATTCTGTTTATGAAAAAGTATGCCCACTACTTACTTAAATAATCATCATTTTGAGTTTTTATAGCTGTTCGATAAACCTACCAGGATAATATAAACCAGTATGTATTAAAAATTGAACGCATTATTTTGGAAATTAATATACTAGCAACTGTTGGCAACTTTGCTTACGTTATAATAGTTTTAGCGTATGCCACGGAAGCGGTACTATTTTTTTAAAATATTATTGGGTGCAAGGGAACAGGCGGGTCACCTGATGGTAAGTGATCACCGCCGTCCATAGACACCAGCAACACCAGGGGAGTCGCAAGTGCGTTGCCGGCCTGTGTTTGAGGGAGGGGGAATGGGAAGAGGAGAGGGGTGGGGAGGGAGGTGTGTATCCGGCGCTCTCAGTAACCGAACGAAATGCAATAATGCAAGCACTGTTGTTACTTCACGTCGGTTTTCTGTGAGCCGACCCATTCATGCTGAAACCAATAATAGCTCCAGCGTGGCTCTACCACTTTCAAAATTATTACTATTATTGTATGGGTGTTTTTTTTAGAATCAAAAGGCTGTTTGATTGCGACTGTTGAACCTGACGGCTGACCTAGTCATACATATACAGTTTAGTGAGATACACATGTGTACGTAATGAAACTCGAACGTGTATTTGATGTGTCAATTCGGCCGAAATAAATTAACCAAGTTCAAAAAACAAAGAAAGAAAACCTTTCCAACGACCCTTCCTACCTGTATGTGAATGTATAGGCGGATGATCTGTGTTGTGTGTTTTGAACTAGTGACTTAAAAGTTTCAGTTCCCATTTATTACGCTAGTAACGTGCTCGACGGCTCCGGGGAAGCGAACCTAGTTCTGGATGAAAGAGAGCTTCAATTTAATGCTCATAGCTTAATTGTTTTCTTCAATTTGATTATATTTTATCGTAGCATAACAAAGTTACTGTATTGTAGCTGATGATATGGGTAACGTAATCTAAAAACATCAAATAACAGATTGTCATATGTGCCATGTTTTATGAATGTGTGCTTTTATTAAAACAAGTGGTCGTACAGTGGTCGAAATTCGATGATGAATGATAATTCATGAAGATTTGAATTTAAATTTTATTGAGTTTTTTATTGTGAAAGAATTGTAGATTATTTACAGATTTAAAGATATTGAATTACGAGGAATAGACTTTTATAAAGAACTAGCTTTTAGCCGCGACTTCGTTCGCGTCGAATAGTTACTTTGAACTAAAGCGAAAACGCAGCGGAAACTCTCAAAAGAAAAAAAAAACGATTTTGAAACATTCATATTTGATGCTCCGCTCCCACTGGTCTTAGCGTGATGATATAGCCAGTAGCTTTCCTCGGTAAATGAGCTATCTAACACCGAAGGATTTTTTTAAATCGGACCAGTAGTTCCTGAGCGCGTTCAACCAACTTAGTTAAAGATACTCTTAGTTAAAGTTAGTTAAAGTATTCTTCTCTCGTACTTAACTCGAGCCGTCATTCAAATCACAATAACTTATGATAAGGTGAACCGATTTTAATGAAACAAAGACAAAGTTACTCCCGAAGATATGCTTTAGGTTTTATTGTGAACTGAGTACTTTAGCAGTGATGCGTGTTCATACAAACAGACGGACAGACATTTCTAAAAATAATTGAAATGTACTATATTACTTATTCCTAGACACCAACAACATTTTTTTAAACTTTAGACGTTCGACTTACATTCTTATTACAAAAATCGAAAAGTACATATCCGTTAGACTTACATTCTTACTGTATAGAATTTTTTTTTTCTTGAACCGACTACGCTATTCACCCTGCAGGGTCTTCACAGCTTCACCGGACTTACTGTATAGAAGGACTCGACGCGGCTCAAGCAAACGAACTGTTTCCAAGATTTTTTAATGAGAACACAAGTTCATCAATAAGCTAAAAATAAAGAGAATCGGTTGAGAGCAGAAGAAGATGTACGTAAACATTTTGTCTTCATCTCTCTATATATAAATTTAATTAAATAATGTTTGTGTCTCTAAAGGTGGTAAGCTTCCATGTTCAATTACATCATCACTCGTCGTCACGGAAAATTGTGTTACTTTTGTGAGTTTTTCTCACAGCAATACAATTTGGAGGTACAAGACGTGAGGCGACGGGAGGTGGCCGCGATTCGACACGAGTTACACCTCCCTTCCCGGTAACATATCGCATGGTAATGTTCTAATAATGTCGCAGAGAGATGAGTCGTGTCATGATTTATAAATATAAAGAGATGTATATATTTCTATGATGTTACATCCATCATGTCTATGCTTCCAGTAAAAATGAATGCAACTATTTATGTTTTGTAGAAATCTATATAACATGACATTGACATGGCATTTTATTCGCATTTATTTTTCTATTATAGTTTTCATATTTTATATTATTATAATGGTTTCTTGTATATAATATTATACTATTATTACTGAGAAAACTCCGAAACCACGAATCCTGAAAAAAATACACGAAAATACAGTCCTCAGGAATAGTGTAAAGTTCGCTAGTTTACTGTTACATAAAAATGGCAATATAGCTAGCAAACCATAATCTTGAAGAACTTCGTTTTTAACCGGAACGGTGGTGCCGCTCAAGCTGATACTATAAATAGCCTACCAAAGCTAAAGCCTACAGACAAATTGTAAAGTTAAAAGATCCCATCAGACTTCGTAACTTTATAACAATATTCATAAATACAGTGATACAACAAAATAATCCCAAGGAGGGTTGATGTCAGGCAGGCTAACGATCATAAAAATTAAGCCAAATCATATACCACAACATGACAAACATGTTGTACCGACCCTACTTATGTGGGATAAGGGTAAGAAGAAGATATAACATGATGAGGTGAGACAGATCGAGTTTCTCACCGGTTCTTCTTGACGACTGGGTTGTTTTGCGAACCAGTGGTAGTTTTGACGTTTATAAGCGCCTTCTCAAGGCCTGAATTGAATAAAGTAGTATATTTTGATTTTACAACAAGTATAATACAATACAAAAAGTAATATATGTATTTTCAGACTACATGGAAAATCTAGAATTATATATGTATGTATACATTATTATGAATATATTCGTAGAAAGAGATAGAGAAACTCCTGAAGTGTCTATTCAAGAAATACGCAAACATTAAAGTCTTATGGGTACCAATATTATTAAAAAATGTTAAATAAAAACAATTTTTATTTATTTCTGGATTTTCTACAAGATATATAAGTGAGCCACAGTGCCACTGACGTCATACTCTACACTACACTCTCAGGGTGGAGCATTCGAGCACGCTGCTAGCGGCATAATCTCAGTATATAGTGTCTCATCTATGGCGGCATACTGTGACACCGCATGCATTCAGTTGTTCATTTGACATACATCGCAGAACAAATCAACTCGTATCGTATCGTAGTAAGGAGAAGTAGTAGTAAGGATTATGAGTAAGGCTGAGAGTACTCATTGTAGTAAATATAATATAATTTTGATGCGGAATACATTATTTCATTACAAATTATTACACATAAACATAACCTTAATGTAAGACGAATGGTGATCTGAAACTCTATTTCATGTCTATTTGCCGAAGTCTTGGAAGATTATCAAAGGATTTCAGGGTTGACTTCTTCTTTAACAAGGCCAGAAGTTCGTAGAAATCCAGAAAGTTTTCGCAAAGCATCAAGTATTCAATTCGAATAAAATTGAAGTAATCCTAAAGGAGATATTAAAAAGTTAGTTCTGATATATAGCTTGGCAGTTTATAACTCGATAAAAAAATATTATAACTGTTATATCAGACAAATAAAGTTAAGATTTTAATGTTGCAATTTTAATATAAAACGCATTAAAACTTTCTTTATATTTATTTTCCCAAATTCTCAACGAATAAACCCAGGTAAGCTCATAGTTATTGGCTTTTGAAAAGGATTATAAGGATCTTGTAGGTGATAGAGCCACGCTGAAGCTATTATTGGTTTCAGCATGAATGGGTCGGCTCGCCCGAGGTACTACCACACTCTTATAGAAAACCGATGTGAAGTAACAGTGATTGCATTGTTGCGTTTCGTTCGGTCAATGAGAGCGGCCGGATAACCAACTCCCCGCCCCTCTCCTCTTCCCATTCCCGCCTTCCCCAAACACTGGCCTGCAACGCACTTGCCACTCCCCTGATGTTGCTAGTGTCTATGGACGGCGGTAATCACTTACCATCAGGTGACTCGCCTGTTCGTTTGACGCCTATAACATTAAAAAAATCTTTGTATCTAAATTGAGTATTGTATTAAATCAATACAATTTTGATTTAGACTGTCAGTATTTTAAATCTCCCATTTTCATTATTGGTGTACACATCATTTATTCCGAATCGTTTTGATGTTTTATTTTTATACAAGTAATATGAGGTTTTGGTTTTTTTTACAAGGCATAAAAATAAAAATAAAGGTACGTGCGTACAAAGTACATATGTCAGAAGTGAAACTTCTTTGGCGTACTAATTTATAAGTCTTGTTTATATTTATACAAATCTAAAACTTTACATTTCCGAGACTTGAAAAATAGATGAAAAATCTGCGTTTACAGCAAATGACGTCACTTCCGTTGAATACCTCCGTGACGTTACATCTGTAAAAATTTTACCCTCATGCGCCTAAAGAAGTTTTACTTTAATAATGTAAAATACACGGAAATTATAGTTGACTAAATGCAGAGAATAATTTTTTGTGGACCTGTAAATATATTTGTGCTCATTTGTGATTATCATAACTATTGCTCTGTTTATACCAGGTGACTATTTAAAGTTTAACACCCTTCAAACCTTTGGTAGTACATGGTCACATTTAACATATAAAATAATAATATCAAAACAAATACTAATAAACAATCAAGAAAATCTAAGTTAAAGTTTGTTATAAGACTTTCAAAAGTAAGGGAACGATGCTTTTAAACGTAAAAAAATCACATCTAGGTTCAATGAACAACGTTAAAGGGGTGCTTTCAAGGTTAATCATTAAGCAACTGCTTATCGTGGGAACGCCGCAATTGGAAGCGGGGCACGGGTCGAGGTGGGGACGCGACGGGACTGCGCTGCACAGTGTGATTCATTGCTTTCCTTATTATTACACCAGTTCGACGACATGTAATATAATCAAAAGAGTTATTGTTTGGTTTTATTGAATAGAAGTTGTGACTTAGGGGTAGTTATTTATTTTAATCATTAACACTAATTTTAAAACATCGAAGTGTATCCGTATTTTTTGTAAGCCGATGACATTTAAACAAATGGAAAAGGTTTAAATAAAAGAATAAGTAGCGTTTACGTGTCGTATAGTAGCAACTTGTACTGTTTGCGTATTCAAATGTTCTCTCAAACAGAGTGTTAATAAATAGCGAACAAAGAGGCGGGTTTAGCATGAAAGAATTTATTTTAAACAAACTGATACTTGTGATTTCATTTTTGTTAAAAACGGTTTTATTCTTTCATGAAAACCTAGTGTCTTATCTGAATTAACTATTTTTATTCTTTGAAGTGAAACTTAATATTAGAGAGCTTTGACGTTCTGATCGGCAACATATTTGTATGACGAAAAGTGGTGGGGGTAAACACTGTCGCGTAGAGTGTTGAAAATAACGGTTCTCGCCCGATCACTGAAATTAAGCAACGTCTGACGCGGTTAATATTTCGATGGGTGACCGCCTGGGAACACCATGTGACGTTGGCTTTTCGTTGTATTTTTTCTATTAAAATATTTTTCTGTAATACAACTTTCATTTCTATTCGATGTCTTTAGGAGACATCTAATTTTTTTATTGTTTTTTTGTCATAATCTCTACCCCAACCTTTACAAATGCAAGTTACCTCGGTTAAATTTTGTCAATATTGCTTAACCAATATAGAAAAACGTAATGATAATACTCCTAAAGATTCTCTATCTTGTAACAGTGGCGTTAAGGTCATTTATTCCGAATAAATTATAATAACAAAATTACACTACGATATCATAAAAGGTATTTTGTTTACGAACCGATATAAAATCGTTACATATTATAAAAAAAAACGTAGATACTAAATAATCAGGAATAAGAACAAACACTATTTAGACCACAGAATTCAGTCGTTTCCGATACTCGAATTTGCGGCCAAAATCTAACATTTGAAATTCTATAAGGCTATAACCCATAACCCATTCATTTCGCGATGATTCAAGAATAAACCATTAATTAATTCAGGAATAATAAGTATATTTTACAGAATGGATTTTCCTGTAATTGGCATGATCTAGTAGAGCTATGTAAAAATAATAATAAGTGTATATGTTTGTATAATAGCTATTTGATTACCACGATATTCTATTTATTTTAGAATCAAGAAATGACCGAGTCAACGCGATACCTTCATTTGAACACGCGTGTCAGATGTTTCATAAATGCACGTGCTTAGTTATCAATGAATAAGTTTACAAATACAAGATTTAAACTGATGTACAACACGGGTGTAAAACTAACTCTAGCCGTGCCGTATACTAATTCAGTTTAAATGCGAATTGCATGTATCACGCAACAGCCAAAGCCGGGGTGTACCGCGCACCCTTGAGCTAATTGTCAAAATAAAATCGGCTGAGTGCCTTAAGCGCTCGCCATAGTAGTCCGGTGAAGCTGTTAAGACCTCGCTTGGTCAATAGCTAGTCAGTTCGGTAAAAAAAACAGTTTAATATCATACAGCAACCCATACAATCGTACCACAATAAAGTTAAATTTGACACTAACAAAGCTTCATACGAAGATAGAACACCGGGGAATCGCGAAAATATTGTATATTTTTGTATTATAGTTTTTATATTTTATATTATTATAATAGTTTATTGTAACTCATTTTATATTAATAACCCAATACCATACCAACTTTTTTTTTTATAGTAGCACGGCAAAATGACTGCACTGTGCCTGATGGTAAGCACAGTACAATCCAAAGCGCATCAGCGCCATTTCTAAGTTTAGGGGTCAAAGTGGTCACCATGGCCGAAACCGGTCGGAACAATCATTATCACAATCCAAAAACAATGGTGACCACCGAGTGACACACTATCCATCGCCGGTCGCCACTGTCATGCCGGCCTGCGGAAAACTGGATATGCACAGGCTGATCCAGAAACGCGACCCGCAAAAGCGAATCACTATGACGGGCTTTTTTGCCATATACGTTGTGGTTGCGACGCAGTCAGGCTGTAACACCCTACCACTCCACTTTCGCCATTGCCTCGTTCGTTATTCAGCAGGGTGCACCACGTGCAGGTGAGGTTGGCTTGGATGTCTCAAGTCTTTTAGCCAATAAACACCGATTTACGTGATACAAAATCCTGAAGCCGCATAGGCGAATTCTGTTATGACAGTCACCAACGTTGAACGAAAACCGGTGAGTAATTAACCTGAGAAGTGCGTACGAAAACAGTGGCACAATAGAATGCGTAGTTAGAAGTACCGAGAAAACTCTGAAACAGTGAATCCTGAAAAAAAAAACCCGAAAATGCATTCGTCGAGAACAGTCTAAAGTTTGATAAATTTCTGTTACCTAAAAATGACAATATAGCAAGCAAACTATATATCTTGAAGAACTTCAAACGATGCTGCTCAAACAGAAACTATAAATAGCCTACTAAAGCTAAAGCCTATAGAAAAATTGTAAAGCTAAAAGATCCCATCAGACTTCGTAATTATATGTAATAACCATAAACATATATATATACAACAAAATAATCTCAAGGAGGGTTGAAGTCAGGCAGGCGGCCGATCGTAAAAATGAAGCCAAATCATACACCACAACATGAGAAACATGTTGTACTGACCCTACTTAGGTGGGATAAGGGTAAGAAGAAGAAGATTCTTAGGAGTACAGACAAAGATAAGAGTGCGGGAGCGAGATTCATTCCCAGACCATGGTAGCGTGATCTGTGATTATACGGAAATTGGGCGCGCACACGCTGTGTTTGAAGAGACTCTACCATGGTCTGGGAATGAATCTCGCTCCCGCACTCTTATCTTTGTCTGTACTCCTAAGAATCTTCTTCTTCTTACCCTTATCCCACCTAAGTAGGGTCAGTACAACATGTTTCTCATGTTGTGGTGTATGATTTGGCTTCATTTTTACGATCGGCCGCCTGCCTGACTTCAACCCTCCTTGAGATTATTTTGTTGTATATATATATGTTTATGGTTATTACATATAATTACGAAGTCTGATGGGATCTTTTAGCTTTACAATTTTTCTATAGGCTTTAGCTTTAGTAGGCTATTTATAGTTTCTGTTTGAGCAGCATCGTTTGAAGTTCTTCAAGATATATAGTTTGCTTGCTATATTGTCATTTTTAGGTAACAGAAATTTATCAAACTTTAGACTGTTCTCGACGAATGCATTTTCGGGTTTTTTTTTTCAGGATTCACTGTTTCAGAGTTTTCTCGGTACTTCTAACTACGCATTCTATTGTGCCACTGTTTTCGTACGCACTTCTCAGGTTAATTACTCACCGGTTTTCGTTCAACGTTGGTGACTGTCATAACAGAATTCGCCTATGCGGCTTCAGGATTTTGTATCACGTAAATCGGTGTTTATTGGCTAAAAGACTTGAGACATCCAAGCCAACCTCACCTGCACGTGGTGCACCCTGCTGAATAACGAACGAGGCAATGGCGAAAGTGGAGTGGTAGGGTGTTACAGCCTGACTGCGTCGCAACCACAACGTATATGGCAAAAAAGCCCGTCATAGTGATTCGCTTTTGCGGGTCGCGTTTCTGGATCAGCCTGTGCATATCCAGTTTTCCGCAGGCCGGCATGACAGTGGCGACCGGCGATGGATAGTGTGTCACTCGGTGGTCACCATTGTTTTTGGATTGTGATAATGATTGTTCCGACCGGTTTCGGCCATGGTGACCACTTTGACCCCTAAACTTAGAAATGGCGCTGATGCGCTTTGGATTGTACTGTGCTTACCATCAGGCACAGTGCAGTCATTTTGCCGTGCTACTATAAAAAAAAAAGTTGGTATGGTATTGGGTTATTAATATAAAATGAGTTACAATAAACTATTATAATAATATAAAATATAAAAACTATAATACAAAAATAAATGCAAATAAAATCTGTACTCCTAAGAATGTAAGTATATAAAATTTCATGATGGCCGGTTCAGTAGTTAGTAAATAAAAAAAAAACACTCTCACATAAATAGTATTAGTGAGGATACGTTAAGAGTATATCGACGGGCGTAAGTGTTTTGGCAGCAATTGAGTCCCTCCTCTCGGGCCTCATCATCATCCTTTAATATCCTACGTAAGATTGGATCCATACCTATAAAATATAAACAAAAACCTAGTAGCTATTATGACGTCGTTCAATTAGAAATCAATATGTTTTATCAGATAAAAATAATTTTTCTAATCTGCTTATATTGTACACTAAACTTTTTCCGCAATTTATATATCAAAATCGTTTGAGTAATTTTTGATTTAGCACCCTTCTTATTTAACACAGTCGGGGCTAAACTCTTTTTAAAACCCATTTATAAATGGTATTATACAATTTTGAAGTTCTTTCATCTTTATGTATAAATTTTTCTGACGGCTACGCTTGCGTTTTGTTGACATGTTACCCATCCTTAGAAAACAGTGCATTATTTGAAGACATGTGTATGCAAAAATTCATGATTGGTTGAGTAGTGACAGCGTAAAAAATTAGATATGCCCGCGGCTCTCTGCGTGTTTTAGACACATATTATGTTTTATCTCGTAACTTTATTTCAATATTTCATTGTTACTCGTATTCTTATATGTTATCGAGGTTCTTTTTTAATTTTATATCGTAGGAAGCAAACGAACAGGTGGGTCACATGATGGTAAGTGATCACCTCCGTCCATAGACACTTGCAACACCAGAGGAGTCGCAAGTGCGTTGCCAGCCTGTGTGTGTAGACTGTAAAAATATTAGTACCTCAAATCTTTACTAACATAGACTAAACTTACTAATAAATATGGATGTAGTGTCTGAATAAAATAAATTATTGTCATGACTTTATTACTACATTATAAAACCGTCATCAGACTAGTACTAAACCCAAGGTTGTTCATCGAAGACGACTCTAACTTTCTTTATACAACAATTTCCAACCGGTTTTTACAAATAGTCAATACTTCTAGTTTCATAGAGTTCTTGAACGTCAACAATACATGTAGATTCTAAAGCAAAATCAAAGTGTATTTCAAATATATCTAATAGTTAGTATTAATATGAATATAATAAAGGCTGTAATTTAACGAGTTGCAGTAAAATTATGCTTCATGCTAAACGCCCTAGAGATACGTAAACATTTAAGCGGTGACAAGGAGCGTTGTCTGGAATCTAATAAAGGAATTTAAAAGACGTGCTGTCTTATCTTTCTCAGAAATTTCACGTCCCTCCGTTGTTTGGGCACGCAATACGATTGCTATTTGAAATAAGACTCTCAGGATTAAAGGATACACTGGTATCTATTTACAGAATTATTCATAATGTGTGTAACGTGCGGGCCGAAGGAGGGGTAGTGCGATCAGACTTTGGCGTAACTCCTTACAGACGCACGTTTGTCGACAGCGCGATGTCGTTTTTATGTTATTACCGTACATCATTAACAAAAGTTGGTCCTTCGAGCCGGATGTCAACCAGCGACCTATGGATATACATTCCATATATTCTATAATTTTATATATTATCTATAATTTTTACATTTCTGCTTCTAGCCGTAATCATCTTATTTTGTGTTCAATACAGGTAATTCAAATGTTTGACTAAAACATCAGTCCATACTTTCTTTTGATTGAAAGATAGTTTTAACTTTGCAGTAGACAACGGTTCGCGTATTTAAAGAATGACATTTTCTAAAATTTTATGCATTTCCACTTTTAACCCAATTGATCTAATTTCGTATTTGACATGTAGGTCATCCAAATCTTTAACTAAAAGTTCACTTAATTCATTTTCTAATCGAAGAGTTGAACTTTACAGTAGAATTCTACATAAACCGTATGAATGTCGTTAAAATTCTGCAATAATTAAAAAAATAGCACCTCAGAGAAATAAAGAAAACGCATTTTTTAAAGTTTTTAGATATATCCGGATCCATCTAAGGTGTTAATCAATGCTTACAAATATAAGGTATTTATCAATGCATGTCATGCATATCTACATATAAGTCATCCACTTTTTTAGAGTGAAGAACGATTTTCACTTTGAGACAATAAAGTATTACAGGTATTACGACTTTGTAAACGAGTTGACTAAAACCGGTTATATGGTTAATCTAGATGCCGTAGAAGAGGGAGCGAGAGGTATACCATCAAAGTCTCTCTATAACCTGCCGAAAGACCTCGGTCTTTCCAGAATTCCAGCGAGTTCTATACTAGAACGAGCCTCTAAAGCCGCATTAGCAGTTTCTTACCAGATTTGGATAGGTAGGGAGAGAAACACGAGTAGTTAAGGTGTGTGATAATGTACATTGGGAAGGGGCGGTACCTA
>MU158956.1:0-21313 GCA_015888305.1 Antheraea pernyi
TGATGATAAATCCCATCCCATACGATATAATATTAATTTAAATTAAATATTAGTATTCATATATCTAATGTACACGTTACATGTTACAGTAGATGGCGTTCGTATCGCAGTTACAAATGTTTTTGAAAAAGCGTTTCTGTAATGTACACACCCACTCACAATTTTACAGTTATTTAATAAATTTCTTAAAAAAGCGCGTGCGGAGCCGCGGGTAACAGCTAGTCTTTCATAAGCGTAGAGCGAATGAATAATCATGTTGCTGGAAAAGTTATAAGAAAATGTTGGACCCAAGTGATATTACAACTCCTGTCAGATTAACCGATTCACCCAAGCCCACCTCACCTGCACATGGTGCACCCTGCTGAATAGAGGCAATGGCGAAAGCGGGGTGGTAGGGTTTTACAGCCTGACTGGGTCGCAACCACCATGTACATGGCGAAAAAGCCCGACATAGTGATTCGCTTCTGCGGGTCGCGGGATGAGTCTATACAAATCCAGTTTTTCGCAGGCCGGCATGACAGCGGCGACCAGCGATGGATATTGTGCCACTCGATGGTCGCCATTGTTTTTAGATTGTACTGTGCTTACTATCTGGCATAGCCGTGCTATAATTAAAAAAAAATCAAAACGCGGCTTTCATTTTGAAATATAATACATTGTCACGTGGTAGTTGTGATTTCAAAATGATACGTCTGATATTAAAGACAAGCGTATAATTACTGACTTACTTACTATTATATACGGCTATACACCTAGCCTCTACGTGCACACATGCGCACCACCACATCCACGGGGTTATATAGAAAAAAAAATTAAATACAATTTTTTTTTTAGTACGAACAAATAAAGACTTGTGTTATTAAAACCTTAAACAATACTGTTTTATCTCTTAAAATTAACTTTAGCAAGCATAATTATTATGTTATGAGCTCATAATTCATAACAGTATATAAATTTTATAGTTCTGTTCTTATGTATGGTTACTTGTTTTGTACCTTTTACTATAATAACATTTGGTTCACTTTCTTCTAACACTTCATATGGTCTATCATACAAATATTCCAACTTTCTCCCAGTCCCATTTTTTATTAGAATCAAATCCCCTTTCTTATATTCAATCGGATTACACTTTTTGTCATATATCAATTTTATATTCGTGATACAATTCTTCTGCCTCTTTAAATTTTTGCTGACCTAGCTTTTCTTCACGTCTTTTCGGACCTAATTTTCTAATACTTTTTTTTATGTCATATGTGGCAAACGAACAGGTGGGTCACCTGATTTTAAGTGATCACCACCGTCCATGGACACTAACAACACCAGAGGAGTCGCAATTGCGTTGCCACCCTTTGGGGGAAGGGTTAGAGGAGGGAGAGGGAGAGGGGAGGGGAGGTGGGCCTCCGGAGCTCTCACTGACCGAACGAAACGCAACAATGCAATTCACATAAAGTTTCAATTAACTCACTTATTGGACTTAACCTTTCCATCGATAATTTTCTGCACTCTTTACGTAATGATTTTCGCACTACACAATTTTACCGCACCCTAATGAGCAAACAACTTTTACGCACTTTAAGCTTCACTGTCTGCGCCTCGTCCTATACCGAAAGACGACCGGATACGCCGCATGGCATGTTGTCCTATTTCCTTCTGGACCAGCTTACGGTGACAATCCTTGTATGTTTTATAGGCGAAAAATGCCAGAATTATTCCTATAATCACAACGACCACGATCACCATTATCTGCATACTCTCAATGCGTCCTCCCAGACTTTTGAGTACCGTATCGTTTCCTGCTGCTGCATTCTGGAATACCTCCTCCTTTTCAACTGTAGCTCGACACATTTTTGTTTTCCAAAATGGGTGTATTTAATGATAAAACGTACAGAACTCTCCAGTTACGTATGTATGCCCACGCGTACTGCACGAGCGCATGGCAGGGTCGCCATGTCACGTGATAGTTGGGATCTCAAAATGATACGTCTGATATTAAAGACAAGCGTTTAATTACTGACTTACTTACTATTACATACGGCTATACACCTAGCCTCTACGTGCACACATGCACACCACCACAACATACATGGAGGCTTATCTATATAGCATGGTCTGAATAAGAAACTTAAATACCGGTATATTTTGAAACTAGTTCGATTTCTAGTAGATTACAACTGTATAAACTGGTCACTTCGTACAAAACACACATATATATATATATATATATATATATATAAATACTGATCAAATTCCTATTTCTTCTTTCGAATCAAAATAGTCCTATGTATGAATCTTCACCAAGCAGTCTGATGATTGTCTGATGGTTTCTCTATTTCAATGTCGTATACTACAAGCAACCGGCTCGCGCTTCTTATCACAACAATTCTAATTTAACCTAACCTAATCTAGAACATCGCTTCTGATTCTTGATAAGGATAGTGAAATGTAACACTTACAGGTGTATGTATGTTATTCTATGTGACATTGTGATTCTTATGATTTGTTGAGCAACGTCGGACCTACAACATCGAAATTGATTATTTTATCCAGCATGAGCGGGTGTATAGTAACATTCTATCAATTTAATACTTAACTTTTGAATACTTAATTATTCATAGCTTTGTAATGGCCACTTTATAATGCGAATCATATTGAGACTGAAAACGTTGACTAGTAAACTGCTGCTAGTAAATCAGCTGATGTGCTAAGAAATTGGTAATCTGAGTAGATACATGTTGACACTAAATATTTTTGTTAAATTAATACTCGAGTTTCATTTACAGTAACAGTACGAAACAAAAATTGCATATGTTTTATACAGATTTTAATAGCTGTTAATACTGTTTAAATTCATTCCGAATATTGTTTTATTTTAAATCTTCAATGACTACTCTTGTTAGTCGGTATAATAAGTTGTTACAATAAAGGGAAAGTTACTTGTTCATTAATCATAGTACAAGGTACTTTTATTTGCTTCGCTTATTTAATAATGAATTCTTATTATTATGAGCATTATTATTGTTCGCACCTCATACACATATACCTAGTCTTGCGATAAATCCTATAACAAAGAAAAAACATATTTTCTATTGCAAATATAACATTTATTACTTTTACAGTGTGTTAATTTAATACATAAATATAAAATAATTTAAAATATAAAAAGCTTATTCGAAGTGGTCTCCATTGGCTGCAATAGAGTACTATAAACGTTGACGCCAGTTATCAATAGCTTTACTGCCAATCGTACGGATTGTTTTAGTGACTCCTAATTATCATGGCGTTTAGAGCAAGCCCTACTCTCTAAAACTGACCATAAAGCCATACCAGCGGATTAAGATTGGGACTAGACGACGGCCAGTCTTCAGCTCTGATGAAGTCCGAAAAATGCTCCAGAAACACAAACAATTTTTAATTTCAAAATAAGGGTACTATGGTCAACGCAGTCAAAAGCCTTAAACAGATCACAAAACACACCAATTGCGTCCTGCGATCCCTCCCAAGCTCGAAAAATATGACTTAGTAATGTTGCACCAGCGTCAGTAGTTGATTTTGTTTTTGTAAAACCAAACTGTCGACCATCCAGAATCTTTTACGCTTTAAAATATCCTAATAATTGTTTAAGCATAATCTTCTCGAAAATTTTGCTTAAGGACGGCAGTACAGAAATTGGTCTATAATTTCCAAGATTACTCCTACAGCCTGATTTAAATAAAGGAACCATTTTACTTATTTTCATTAAATCGGGGAAGGTTCCTTTTGCTATACACTGATTAAATATATTAGCCAAATATGATGAAATATTAATAATTAAGGACTGTACTACTATTACCGACATTCCCCAGATATCTTCGGTATGTTTCATGTTTAAGAGTTTAAAAGTCCTTATTATTTCATCTGCACTAATAGATGTGAAATTAAATTTTGAATTTATAGGTGCACTCAGATTTTTTAGTAACGATACCGCACCTTGGGCTGATGAAGTAATATTTTTTGTTACCTGTAAAGGTATGTTAGTGAAATAATCTTGGAAAACAGTTACTACCTCTGAACTGTTTGAAATATGTACTCCGTCAACATTCAAATTATGCGAATTATCAGTAATTTTGGATTTTCCTAATTCTTTATTTATAATATGCCAGACAGTCTTGGTCTTATTACTAGATCCAAGAACTTTATTGCTTAAAAATTTAGCTTTAGCAGTTACACAGACACGCTTAAAAATTTTTGAATAATTTCTGACATATGCATGAAAGGATTCATTGCTAGTTAATGATCTCCTATAATACAGATCGTATAGTCTATCTCTACTTTTTTTAATTCCCAAGGTAGCCCATTCACTAAAACTATTTTTTTGTTTTACACTAATAACTTTTCTTGGGCAGTGTTTATTAAATTCAGTCCTTATGATGTCAAACAAGCCATCATAATCCTCATTTGGATCTTCTTTATTAAAAATCTTCGTAGATAATCTTTCTACAATGTTGTAATTTAAATGATCTAATCTACTTTTGGATGTAAGTCTAGTTGTTTTCTTACAATTAACACTTTGTTTGTCACAATTTATTTTAACAAGTAGTCCTTTATGATCAGACCGTATCCCAGTAATAATACTACCGCCAATGGTTTCAAAATCAGTGAAAATGTTGTCTATGCAAGATGCAGTCTGAGATGTAGTTCTAGTTGGCTCATTAAAGAGAGGATCCAGGTTAAATGACCTGAATAATGATGTGAACATAGTGACCTCTGGCGACGTACTCAAAATATCTATATTAAAGTCACCACAAACTAAAACTCGTTTTTTGGTATTGGTTATTCTTATTAAAATGTCCTCCATCTTTTGTAAAAATTGAGAAAAATTTGATGATGGTGGTCTATAAACACATAAGATAATTAATTTATCCATCTCTGCACAGGCCACTTCACAAACCCGGTCAATTGAGAGACTACATATATCTTTTCGGTCTTTCAATTTTAAATTATTTTTAAATAATATAATACAACCACCACCGGCAGTGATTGTTCGATTAAATACACTGGCAATAGAAAAAGAAGGTACATGAAATAACATTTTATCCGGCTTAAGCCAAGTTTCTGTGAAACATAATATATCTAGTCTCTCTTTGTTTAACAATAGATCTATATCTAATATTTTGCCGGAGAAGCGATTAATATTTTGGTGATATAATGAGATGTAATGCTGCTCCTTTGTCTTACTTATTTGTTTAAATAATTATTCGCAGCATCATTAGGTAAACTACATGATACTGCTGAGTCATCTAACCTATTTATGTTATATGCTATCAATGTAGCTATTTCCCGTTTATATTTTTTGGGAAGAAATAAATTTTCCCTAGTCAATATAAAATTATTAATAAACTTATTAATATCAAAAAATAAAAACTTGTCACTATGACAACATGTCAGATTATATAAACAATTGTTTAAAAAGTGAATATTGTTATTATTTACTTTTAAAGACACTGAATAAGGGAAAGCACACAGCATTATTTTCCCTACGTCCAATAATAACAGTTTTTCTGATAACTTATATAAATCATTCCTTTTTATGTTGAAACTGTTACCTATTAATATTACAATATTACAATTTTTGTCAAAGTCTGTGTTCATTAATTTTTCTACTATTTGACTAAGAGAGACACCTGGCATACAATGATTAATAATGTCACCTTTTAGATACTGTGACAGCATCAACCCCATACCCTTACCTATTCCATCACTAAAAACCAATGTTCTTTTTACAGCTGTGACATCAGCATTCCCATGCAATTGATTATGATACATAAATTTCTTATTATTATTTGTAAAAACTGTCTTTTGAATATGTTCTGTGTCTAGTTTACATGTGTTTGATGAGGAATGAGGCATTATAGAGGACAGAGACAGTACAGGAATTGATTCCTGTGCTACATTAATCACTGGTGATTTCATGCTACACAGAAACCCAGGATGATCATAATCACTCAACACACAATGTTTGCTGAGCGACTCAACCTCCTCCACCTTCCCCGCAACTGACTCCATCAATTCCTCAACTGACACCAAGTGTTCACTTAGCTGATTTTGTGAACATTCATTTTTGGAACATAATGATCTGATATAACTATCTTTAATTTTTAGATCAGCCTGTAAGCGCTGTATGTCACTGCTGTATCTATTTTGATTTTTTAAAGAAATAGATGTTAACTCATCTAATTTCCCCCTTAAAAATAGTTTTTCCCTAGCTAAAACAGCAATTGACTGCTTTATTTTTCTATATTTGATTTTTTTACTATACTTATTTATTAATTTATTTATCTTAATATATTTCTTTAACTTATTATGACTACTCATGACAGGACAAGCGTTTTGCTGAGTATGAGTTGGTTTAGGACTACTGTCTATTAAGTCATGGAAAAGAATCTCTGTTTGATCTTTTTTTGGGTAATGTACTTGTAACTCCAAATCACTAATTACTTTCTGGGAGTTATTTAGTTCATGTTCTAATTTATAAATATGATTCAGAGTTTGCTCATGGGTGTTACTGCAGTGATTTAATGATGTTAATACCCCTTGCAGTTCATCACGCTGAGCAAGTGTGTCCATCAACTCAATGTGCAACTCAGCTAGTTCACTTTTTAATTGTGTATTTTTGTCAATAATTTTTTCACTTCAATTTCACTGTCTTCACGTTCCAGCAGTAACTGTTGACACAGGACTTGAGACGCTTTTAGTTCAGTTAGGGCTAATTTTAGCTTGTTTTCTGTATCCTGTGCTGTGGCCTTGCGGGTCATGATTACTCTGCTCATGGTAGTAACTCCACAACACCTAAAAGCAAGTACCAAGGCTGAGCTACAAGTAATTAACAAAGTAATGTGAGACAGTATTTGAAATGCTATAAAGAACTTTTTATTAAATTCAGTCCTTATGATGTCAAACAAGCCATCATAATCCTCATTTGGATCTTCTTTATTAAAAATCTTCGTAGATAATCTTTCTACAATGTTGTAATTTAAATTATCTAATCTACTTTTGGATGTAAGTCTAGTTGTTTTCTTACAATTAACACTTTGTTTGTCACAATTTATTTTAACAAGTAGTCCTTTATGATCAGACCGTATCCCAGTAATAATACTACCGCCAATGGTTTCAAAATCAGTGAAAATGGTGTCTATGCAATATGCAATCTGAGACGTGGTTTTAGTTGGCTTATTAAAGAGAGGATCCAGGTTAAATGACCTAAAAAATGATGCGAACATAGTGACCTCTGGCGACGTACTCAAAATATCTAAATCTAAATTCACCACAAACTAAAACTCGTTTTTTGGTATTGGATATTCTTATTAAAATTTCCTCCATCTTTTGTAAAAATTGAGAAAAAATTTATGATGGTGGTCTATAAACACATAAGATAATTAATTTATCCATCTCTGCACAGGCCACTTGACAAACCCCGTCAATTGAGAGACTACATATATCTTTTCGGTCTTTAAATTTTAAATTACTTTTAAATAATATAATACAACCACCACCGGCAGTAATCGTTCGATTAAATACACTGGCAATAGAAAAAGAAGGTACATGAAATAACATTTTATCCGGCTTAAGCCAAGTTTCTGTGAAACATAATATATCTAGTCTCTCTTTGTTTAACAATAGATCTATATCTAATATTTTGCCGGAGAAGCGATTAATATTTTGGTGAGTAGTAAGTAAAAAGAACAAGACTCGAAGAAGTCGTCGTTTCATTTCATAGTGTCAGTCGTGTTGTTCTTTTTTTTCCTCGAACTGACCACGCTATTGACCCGACAGGGTGTTTACAGCTTCACCGGACTTTCGTTTTGTTCAAATACATACAGATGGAGAACAATGCCATCTTTGTAGTCTGCTCTCCCTATCTACTCTGAAATATATAATTAAATAGAAACATGTTTTTAATTGTGTTCTATTGATTGCTATTTCATATTATTTAGCTGTATATTCTAATTATGATAACTACTATAATACTACTAATAATAGCATTATAAATAAACTAAATATTATTGTATATCTAATCTACCATTGCTTTATAACTGTTGCAAGTAAAAGGAAATTTGCATACACTGAAAAAATACACTAAACTAGAAAATGTATATAAACTAAAATAACACTTTAATAATATTCGTATAATATAATTGTATAACATTGATTTCATTTTCCTTGATGAACCTTCAATAAGTATTAATTACCTTTTTTATTATTTTTATACGATGTTGCATTTTTTTTTGCATTTATTTTTCTATTTTAGTTTTCCTATTTTATATTTTTATAATGGTTTGTTATATCTAATATTGTATTAATATTAGTCAGAAACCTCTGAATACATGAACCCTGAAAAAAAAAACAGAAAATGCAGTCCTCGGGAATAGTCTAAAGTTGGATAGTTTTCTGTTACATAAAAATGGCAATATAGCAAGCAAACCATAATCTTCAAGAACTTCGTTTTTAACCGGAACGAACAATTGTAAGGCTAAAAGAGCCCATCAGATTTCGTAACTATATAATAATAATCATAAATACAGTGGTACAACAAAATAATCCCAAGGAGGGTTGATGTCAGGCAGGCGGCCGATCATAAAAATTAAGCCAAATCATATACCACAACATGACAAACATGTTGTACCGACCCTACGTATGTGGGATAAGGGTAAGAAGAAGAGATGTTGCAAATAAAGCATCTGTAAGTCAATCCATATTTAGGTATATATTTTAACAAAGCAAGACGTCGTATCTGGTTTGTTTATTCATTTCATCATATGTCTGACAGATCTAAAATATAACTATTCGTTTTTGATCACAGAGTTTGAAATATTACTTCGCGTATGTTGCGTTATCGTGCCATTCGTTTTGTCAAAATTTCATAGATAACGTATCTACGTCTTTTTACTTATAATATTATTGAGGACGAAGGAAACAAATAAAACAGTAGAATAAACGAAAACACTTTATTTTTTTGCATACGTATTCATCGAACAAAAAAATTGTATGATAGTCGAGGGTCGGTACTACATGTACCACAGAATAATAATACTAGGTGTGTAGAGTTGACGGCGAGAACGCTCCGTGCGGGAACTCGCCACAACTCCCGATATAGTATTTAGTCGTGTTGTGCTGATGTAGGTTATACATACAAGAGGATCTTTTGAAACCTCTGCGCTCGTGTTAGTGCTGATCCATCTTGATTTTAACTTAAATCTAGACTTTCACAAATGGTAAAATAGGCTTGTGATTCTTATTAAAATTAGAATGAATAACAACTACTGAATAAATATATTATAATGTATTTATAACATATGGCTTATCAATTATAAATATTTAATAAACACGAAACACTAGAGCATATATTTTCTATCTACAAACCGTATGAAAATAAAAACTGATTGCAATAAAATAACAAAAGGACACGTTGTCAACGATGTCTGATGATGTTCCGGCGACACTATTGCCAACGTCTTACCGACCTCTCGGCTAGTTTACGATTTTTTCCTGCAATAGAGGAAGAGCATGATTGTTAAAATAATAAAAATAATCACATAACATTTAGCAGAAAGAGAAACTTAATACTGTCTAGTTATCACGTCAACAATGTTTCCATTCAGAGTTTACATGCATTAGGGACCTCGGAGTCATCTTTGTTAATCATTTAAAGTTTGATATTCATATTAATAATACTTGTATATCGTTCGTGAAATATTAAGTTTTATTCTTAGAAACAGTAGGCTTTTCAAAAATGAATATATCAAGACATTTCTATACTGCATGCTTGTAAGAAGCCAGCTTGAATATTATAGTGCTATCTGGTACCCTCAGTATAAACTATACAATATATAGAAAATGTATCAAAAAGATATTTTAATAAAGTTTGCTTGTGATAGCCTAAGAAACTATGCTCTGTATTGTGATGAAAGAAGTTATATTTACAATAGAATAATTATGCTTTATATGACTTACTTATATAAATTTTTCGTTATTCACAATTCAGAATTTTTGAAACAATTTACTATTAATGTGTTTTTATTTGGTCATAAAAACTGCAGAATCAACTGAAGTCATTTTTCCATTGTTCCCAGACTGTCGTGTTATTATAGCTGATATATAAATCACGCTAGTTGGTTCAAAAAGGTCACCCATATTTGGTAACACAGTTTTACAATTCAAAACTTAAATTTGAAAATTAATTATTTAATTTTTTTCTCTTAATTTATTAAGTGGCAATATTAATTCTATTGAAGTGTCTTGATTGTTTAATGTTTTCAGAGGTACGTGTGTGGTGTGTGCGTGCGGGTGGTGCGGGTGGTGCGTGTGGTGCGGGTGGCGCGGGTGGCGCGGGGAGCACTCACTGGTCGTGGTTCTCGGTGTCGGAGTCGTCGTGGTCGGGCTTGGTGCGGCGCTTCTCGTAGACGAGGATGATGGCGCAGAGCACGAACACCTCCGCGCAGATGCCGAGGAAGGGCCACAGCGCCGCGTACATGTCCTTCACTCGCAGCGTGGTGGAGTCGGAGGCGTCCTCCGCCGCGCACGAGTACTCCCCCGCGTCCGCGCGCTGCACCGCCTCCAGCACCAGCTCGCCGCCCTCCACGCCCTGCTCGCTGCGCGCCACCCGCACGCGCTCCCCCAGCGCCAAGCGCACGTCGGTCGCGTTCGCGTCGGACGCGTTGCGGAAGCGCCACGTGACGGCGGGGTAGGGCTTGCCGTAGACGCGGCACTGCAGCTTCAGCTTCTGCCCCTCCACCACGTTCACGTCGGCCGGCAGCTTGACGTGCGGGTGCGCGTGCACTCGCCAGCCGAGCGCGTCGCCGGAGCCGCGCACGCCGCACGTGTAGTTCCCGAAGTCGTCCTCGTTGCTGCGCCCCGTCAGCTGGAACGCGCCCGACTTCTCGACCGTGTAGCGTCCCTTCAGGTCGCTCAGCTCCTCTACCGCGGTGCCGTTCTTCCTCCTGCGGAAACGCTCTATGTACTCGTCCCTGACTACGACTAACATACCGATCTTTATCTTTATATATCCATTTCTTTTGTATGTGCGTATGTCACTGAGCTCCTCCTAGACGGCTGAATCAATTTTGATGAAATCTTGTATGCATTCCAGTGAATCCAAGGATGGTTTAGATTCACAATTACACCCCGTGCATATTATTACAAAGAAGTAAAATACGTATTAAATACTTGGTTTAAAAAAGTTTCCTAATAAATACACCACGTCCGCCCGAGGCAAGATCACAAATTGTCCTTTTTCAAAAATCTAACCTTACATTCAGCGACCACAATGCATTTAATATGGCACCTTTTTAAAACCAGGGTTCAATACATATTTAACTTTTTTGTAATAACACCGCATACTATTAAAATTATTGGCTACTAATATTTTCATAAAAACGTAAAACAATATTTTTCCCAAAAAAATTTTATGGTGGTATGAAAGTACCTAGTCATACTATTTACTGCTTATCTTTTGGGATAGTTCATGTATAATAATAAAATAACAAAAAATAAAACTTAATAATTTGTGATTGTACAAGAATGTAAAATAATTTTTGTACATGCTAGAATCACACTTAAGCTATTAGTAGTTTCAGCATGAATGTGTAGGCTCGCCCACGGTACTACCACCCGACGCACTCAAACACCCCCAAGAAATAATAATGCTTGCGTTGTTGCGTTTCATTCAGTCAGTGAGAGCACCGGAACCCAACCCCACCTCCCTTTCCCTTCTTCCCCCGCCCCTCACCCCAAAACACAGACTGGCAACGCACTTGCAACTCCCCTGATGTTGCTAGTGTCTATGGACAGTGGTGATCACTTAACATGACCCACCAGCTCGTTTGCCAACTATGACACAAAAAAATTAAATATTTTTAGAATTTAAAGAATAAAAACCATACCTTAGGAACTAACTAGGATAAAAAATTTCCCTTTTTTTTCTGAATGGCCATAAGTTTGCTATAAGCCATTTCAAGATTATCCATTCATTACCAGACACTCTGTATCTCAGTGAAAAAAAAAGTTGTTGAAAACCGTCTAATGACTAATTACTGTGAATAGATGTGTATAGTTACTATTTAATAAAAGATATGTGTAACAGTTAATTCAATTTTTACTGAACACTCATGGCATAAATGTAAAATAAACAGGGGTTCAAAATACCAGCAATTTTGTTCATACAGCTTAATATATACACACATGGCCGATGTCAGGCACTTACCACTGGTACTCGATCCCTTCAGGAGTATGTTTCAGGGTGCAGTTGAGTGTGAAGGGCTGCCCCATGTTGTACATGTACAACGTCAGCGGCACCGACGGCTCCGCGCGCTCCGTCACCGGCTCCGGGGAGCTCGAATCTGTGTCTGTATACACAAGTACATTACGCACTGCACCCGCGCAGAGCTGTCGCATTGCGACATTTCATTTGAATCATAAAATGGGAAATGACAATTGTGTGCGATGACGCAATAATGTTATTTATATTAGAATTAATTAATAACGCCATACGTTCGTCAAGGATTAACGTCCCTCCCCTCGCCGTCCCGGCAGCACGCTGCGCTCTCGCGACTTGCTAGATAACGAGAGGTATGACGCGATCACAGAACTAGATTTTATATTATCGCATCACAATTGCAAATATTTTAGTGGAATTATAAGTGGTATATAGTAAAGATGCAGTAGACAAGGATAACTAGTATTGAAGATGGCGGAGCCTGCGGATTAATAGCGACAAGCGTCCTTTTTACTATGATAAAACCCCTAACGAGAAGTGATTACGCGTTTCTATAGTACTGTAAATAACTACTGTTTGACAATGAGACGCAAGAGGGCGAGCTGCAGCCGACAAGCGTAGGCGAGACTAGCTACCTAATGGAATACAGAGCTCTAACTACTCTAGCATACTACGACTTAACTATTGAACCGAACAAAGAGCACAACGAATAGGAGATAAGAGTAGATATCGGACCGAGGAAGCGCTACTGTAGTGAGCGGTGCAGCGCGAACGGTACCGGTCCGTGCGGAGCGCGCCGGCAGCACGCGCACGCGCACCGCCTCGCCCTCCGCCTCGCCGGAGCACGTGTACAGGCCCCCGTGGTGCGGGCGCGCGCTCTCCGTGCGGAGCCGCGCGACCAGCCCCCCGGACCCGCCCCCGCCCGCCGCGCGCTCCCCCGCCGGGCTCATGTCGGGTGGCGGAGCGGCGCCCGAGAGTCTCCACTCGACTCGCTGCTCGACGCGCAGCCCGCACTCCACAGTGAGCGGATCGCCCTCGCGCACCTCCAGGACCGCCTCGCTCCCTTACACACATACACACATACACCGGGGCGGGACTCCATATTCAGCGCAATAAACACTAACCACTCCCATGTGTACTCTTACATCATCTACTAACGCAGTAATGACTTGCACACTTGGAATTTGTACAAAAGAACAGAGTGTACCTACTTCTATCAGTATCTCATATATGTATCAGAATAACACTATCAATCTTTACAATTATAGTCGTCTTTTTCAAAATCAAAAGTTTGGTTACCAGCTATAAATAATTAATTAAACCATTTAAATAATACACTTGTAATGTTAATACAATCAAACTAGAGACTATTAACATTTTTCAGTTTCAGAACATCATCCACATCTCGCTGTAACCTAGAGTCTGAATACAATATTATATACACATCAGTCTAAAGGTAAAGCTTTGTTCTTCAAACTGAGCCAACAATGTCTCTTGTCACTACAAAGTAAAAGGAAAATCTGCTAATGGGATACATGGTCTTATAATAAATGCATTAACTATAAAACTGACTGGTAGATGACTATACCTTACAATACAACCAACTATCTAAGAACTATAGATGTACAGGAACTATATGGAATAAAACATCAAAGGGCATGAACACACCTACAGACTAATATAATAACATATTTAACAATATAAAACAGTACTTGTAAGAGAAAACAGGGTGTAACGGGTGTAGAATAACATCATAAGACTTGAGACAGCCAAGCCAACCTCACCTGCACGTGGTCCACCCCGCTGAATAATGAACGAGGCAATGGCGAAAGTGGGGTGATCATAGTGGTTCAACCACTACGCTACGCACTACGTATATGGCGAAAAAGCCCATCATAGTGGTTCACTTCTGCAGGTTGCATGTCGGGATCAGCCTGTACATATGCAGCTGTTCGCAAGCTGGCATGACAGCGGCGACCGGATATAGATCGTTTCTGTCGCGGTGATCGCCATTGTTTTTGGATTGTACTGTGCTTACCATCAGGTATAGTGCAGTCATTTTGCCGTGCTACTATAAAAAAAAACAGAACAATTCAAGAACACACAATTCTAATGTTCATACATAATGAACATGTATCCAACACTGAGCGACCTTGTTTTGCTTCATTTAAAACTAAATAAATTATGAGTCAGATTATATACACTGAATATGTGATGATATTAGAGATCGTTAATACATAAAAGACATTTTCCTAGCAAGTCTCAAAATGCATGTCAATCGTATGAGATCAATACAGAGTATTTGCATAAACAGAGATAGTCATATGATGACGTCACACCTCCAACTGTTCTCCATTGTATTGCTACTCTATTAATTAGTACTAGGCCTAATAGTGCCTCCCTGTTGCGGCGCCATCGTCATCTAGACTGATCCTATAGTGTCATGGCCCTGTCCCAAATTCTCAAGGATCGTACTATAAACCTATAGAATAGTATTGATATGCGACATAATAAGTATCTTCTGATAATACTTCACAATCTCAAAATAAATCACGACGTAAAGTATGTACTTACTTTGAGCATAGATGGGAACTCCACTGGCTAAAATTAGAACCAGTGATAAACAGCTGAGAGCTCGCATGCTTGTTTTTTTTATATAACTTTTATATAGACAGGAACCCGCCGAGCCACTGTTAATTATAATCAATTACACACATTTATTGCAATGATCCAATACCCGAACGATCCTCACCGTCAATGAACAGACAATGGGTTGCAAATTTCGGACTGTGACACAAAGGAATCAAAATGGCGCACAGTGTTACCAGATATCAGCCTCACACTATAGTTGCCAGCGGAATATTTCGTGTAACTGCGATAAAATGTAAAAAAAAAATCCGCACCACATATTATATATAGCCATAGAGTAACAAACCCGCGCGTAGTTAATAGAGACTGCATAGTAGGTTTCTAGTATGGGAACAGCGCGATCCGCTGTCGCGGGTGTAAGGAGGGGCCCAGGGTAACGCGGGGTAACCCCTAATGTTTCTATAGTGATGCGCATTACAAACTTGTACGGACACTGTATCGATATGTTAATTATGAAAAAAAAGTTCGATAAAAATGTATTCAATTTATTTATTGTAACAATAGCATCTTAATCACTAAAATACAATAAAAATATATTTAATTAAATATTATAATACAAAATTTTGTAACCCTTAAATAAAATAAGATTATTATAAACTCGACTCTTCGAATTTATTTTATCTTTACTACTTTTACAAATGTAATAGAGTGTGATGTTTAAATATATTTTAACTAGCTGTACCCGCTACTTCGTCCGCGTGGAATGGTATCTTTGGATAGCAGTGTTTCACTGCCAAGAGCTTATTAAATTATTTAAGTACATAAGGTATATAGAATTAATATGTGTTTATTTAATAATCAAAATATTTAATAATGAAAAATAATAAGACACGTTTCCACGCTACCTTTGAGGTAGTGTACTTAGCGCGTTTTTCTTAATGTGGTTTCCCCGGTAGGCCTATTCCAGTGATCTGTTGTGATTTTGTTTAATCTGAAACTATTGTCGGCCTTGAAAATTTATACACGCTACAGAACAAAACAGTCCAAGTTTTTTGTAACCGCATTTAGCACTAAGTACATCCCTTTTTCCCAAACAAGCTAATTCCACTTGTTTTTTTATTTCGAGTATTTTTAACAGTTCAGTAGTTTTGGCGTTAAAGCATCACAGACAGACAGAGCTACTTTTGCATTTATAATACTAGTAAGGACTAAAATATAATAAAAGTATATTTAATTAAATTTTATAATAGAAAATTTGCGCTTCAGACGCCTTTGTTTGCATTGTAAGCGTTTTATGTATAATAGACGTTGATGTGAAATACGTTCCAAGCATTCTATACGTGACCTGAGTTTTTTTTTACGAGGGGTATCAATAGTTTTATCTGGTACAAAACTAGCTGTATCTTCTACGTCCATCGATGATTCTTGTACATGTTGGTCAATCTAAAACACAGAACGCATAATTTATTTTATTTAGAATAGTTCTATCTTACGTTAAACCATAAACAAACAATTAAAATGGACAAATAATAATGCCTTACGTCAAGCTTTAAACATGGAACTGCATTTAGAAATAAGTATCGCCTTTTCTTGCTCGAATCAAAACAAGTTTCCTCAAAATGTTCTGAACATATTGTAGTCCGAGGGCCAGGAAATCGACCATCTTTGCGAACTACATTAATCCATTTTTGTTTCATCTCCTGATCCTTAGGGAAGCTGTAACATTACGAAATTTGTCACTGAACATATCTCTAAAAATATATAAATAAATATTATACAATTTAAATGACAAATAAAAAATATCACAACAGTTATCAAAAGTATCGGTTAATAATAGAATTAATATTTCTTATAAAATAAAAAATCATTTATAGATACTCGATACAATCCGAATAGGCACAACACTACAGCGTCTTAGACATATGGCGCGCTGCCATGACAGTTTGGTTTAGTTCAATATTTTATTTCACAAAGAAACTAAATTCAATCAATACTTACACATGAAAAGAGATACACTCGATTTTAGGTTTTTCTTTCTGTAATGAATTTTACATGTTTTCACTGCACAACTAGACATATTTACTGCGTATAATAATATTTTAGCGGAGACGTTCATTGTCAGAGCTACGCGAACAGACTGATCGTGCTTACGGGAGTCGAGAAGGACATACATGAAAAATTCATGTATGAGTGGTAAGGCAGGCACGACGCTTATGCGACTTCTATAGTAAGTGTAAGCGGTTTCATAATTCTATGTATATAGCAATCCAAGTGCACACACTTCTATGTAAACCTTAATACAATCCAAAATTTGAAGTTTAGACGTTTACACTTCCGTACGTTTGTTAATGATACAAGTATGACTGTAGTTACTCACAGAGAATATATAGTATGTTAGGAAAACATTTATAAGACAAAACATCAATTCTGTCTTTAAAACCATGTAACAAAGAGATAATTGGAAATGATACTTACATCGTCTTAGGTCCGTTCCCTCGGCGTGTTGAGTATGTGTTGAGTATAAGGGTTTCGTTGGGCAGTAATAGGCATTATCAAGCTACAACTTTTCTCTAGAACTCAATCATATATATCTCATAATTAAGGCAGCGTTCATAAGAAATGTTTTCGTTCGACCATTTTTCTCCGACTCCCCAAATATTACCCCCTACAACCTCAAAAACTTTACCTCTTTATAATATTAGTATAGATTATAGATAATATAATTAGTTAATAGCTTCTACCAGTAACTTCGCACACGTGGAATAGTTATTTTGGGCTAAGACGCAGCGGAAGCTCTCAAAAGAAAATATACCCCGATTTTAAAACTTTTTTCATTGTTGCTTCGCTCCTATTGGTCTTAGCGTGATGATATGTAGCCATTCTCGATGAATGAGTTATATAACACTGAAAGAATTATTCAAATTGGACCAATAGTTCCTGAGATTACCCCTTACAACGCCACAACGTCACAAACTTTACCTCTTTATAATATTAGTATAGATATACAATATTAAGCTTGGACAATAGATGAAAAAAATAACCACAATGGATTATAATGTACACTATATTTAAACCACATGGTATAACCTTAAAGCTGCGGCGAAATAAAAATAGATACTACGTGATAAAAAGATTAACTATTAAACTCTTTCATTAAATTACTTTAAAACTGATAACGAGTATGTAGTCATATTACAAACTTTTCTACGAAAAAAATAATTACTTACATGTATTGTTTTTCGATATTATACTCCTAGTACCGGACAACGTAAATACATGATGCCGTATTCCGTATGATTGAGTGAGGGAATACAATGGCTTTTCGCGCCTAATCAGATAACACAATACTTTCGAGTATCTCGAGTTTTTCATAATTAGTCAACTTATATCCATAGTCAATCATTCCCGGTCTCCCCTACTCACACTGCGCTACAACACATTATCTTAGTGGGAGTGCTAGTTGCAGTACAGTCGCATTCACAATAATTTCGTTGTTAATTACAGACTATTGCTGTTTTCGTTACTCCTCTTGCGGATATTCTTATTTTCGTTGTTTTCTGTATTTATTGTTGATATTTGTAATTATTAGAAGCCCATCCACTTTGATAAATGATGTTTCTATGGTAACATGCCGCACTATAAATGTTTAGTACGTATTTATTTTATTTACAAAGACTAGTGACAAAGATATCAATACACACAATAAGACGAGGAATGGACGTTGAAGTTTATTGAATAAAATGAGCCTATAATAGAGAGGTGGTGGCGGAAAGTCGTACATCTATAGAATGCTCTATCATGTCATGAAAGTCGGAGCAGATTCTGTGGCAAAAAGGCTTTTTTTTTTTTTTTTTTCGAACTGATTATGCTATTGACCTGGCAAGGTCTTTACAGCTTCACCGGACTACTAAGGCCGAGCGCTTAGGGCACTCAGCCGATTTTGGTTTTGGGTAACATACACAAGGGTGCACGCACACCTCGGCTTGGGCTGTTACCGAAAAAGACGCGTCTGTCCTAGCTAAACTATACTAAGCTATTCATACATATATGCATTTGTGAATCATGCAATGAAAATTGCATGATTCACCAATGAATACGTGTATATCGGAAATGAAACGAACTAAACTATTCGATTCAGTTCGATTGAGGGAAAAAAAGTAAACCCTCCCACAATGTGTATATATGTGCACGTGTGTGAGAGAGATAATCTCATATGTGTGTTCAAGTGATGTAGGTGAGTCACTGTATCGCGAAAATAATATCAAGAGGGCTCCGCGCGGGGACGACCTAGGCTCGAGATATTATTGAGAACCGCGGAGTGTGCGGGAGCTAATAGGGATCGATTACAAAAGCGTGGGCGCAACACGCATTTAATAAGATCGAATTTAAATTTACTAACGGTGACGGCACCGAAGTCTAAAAATAGACATAACAAAAATTATTATTATTGTTTAACGGTTATTTTTTAGAGGAAGATAGACGTAAATACGCGATTTACTCTATCTTATATGAGTTATTTATTTTTTAACAGCTGAGCGCGCGAGCCGTTGTAGTGTAGCCGCGATGGCTGGAAACCTATGGATTGCCGTGACGGCACCTAGTAGCGGAGACAAAAAGGCCTTTCGCAAACGTTCCACACTAAAGCGGACTGGCAAGTTTGAAGCAAACATGTACTAACTGTAATGTATTAAAAATGATGAAGCTATAGCAGTTTTATAGAACCACGATAAGCTAAATCAGAAAAGTCGTTAAAACATCCGGCGATGCCCTTTTTTCTAGTTTTCTTTTTATTTATATATCTATTTGTCCATCTTTGTCTCAAACCAATCATAATTAGAATTGTAAGAGCACGACGTATTTACAGATGCATTAAAATAATTATCTGCTGATGTATAATATTTTATTAGGTAACTGCGTCTATTTCTATACCGACACTATAAAAACTTGGCATGATTTATCACTGAATGATGTAGTATATTTACAAATGTCAAGAGATGGTGCTTATTAAAATCAATGGTGTCAAGAGTCGCCTGCGACTACGTATAAGGCTCTAAATTGTAATTAAATGTATGATTTTGAACACATGTCTCAAGCCGATCTCGTTGTTTATTTTTGGGAGGACCTGAAAATAGGCGATTCAGTTATAATCATTAAAACATCGAAGTTTGTATGAACATACTCGTATGAACGCGGCATTCAACGATGCCCGCAGGTTCGAACGTCGGCGTGTACCAACGAATTTTTCAAAATTCTCGTACATTTACGTAATTTAAATTAGTAACAGTATCGGCTGACCGTGAAGGAAAACATCGTATGGAAACCTGAACCTGAGATATGTTCTTATAGTACTACTATTGTGGGAAAACATACAACTGTGGATTTTTCAGTTTGAAATCGCCAACACGTCGTGTCGTGGGTTGATGTGGTGACTATGCCCATATCTTCCTTCGGGAAGAGGCCTATGTAGTGGCTCTCTTACAGGCTAACGATGATGATGATGAATATTTTTAAATAAGTTTTTTTAAATACTCGTTACTTTATATATTCAGCTGTTTCACTATTAAGATTACTATAACCAGCCTGCTCCAAATTCCAGTACCTCGGTTCAGTGATCGAAAACGACGGCAGGGTACACAATGACGTGAGTAATAGGATAAATGCAGGAAATGACGAAAGATGTTTGGGGTGTCTTGCGATCAACGAATGTCCTTGAAACTCAATATGCACCCGAGTGTTAGGTTACGAAACAAACGGTTGAGAGAAAACTGCACGCGGGATAGATGCGATTGTTAAGACGTGGGGTGTAACTAGAATCGATAGAATAAAAATGAATATATCAGATGAAGTTTGAAAATATCACCAGTGACACAGAAGTTGAGTAGTAATAGGTTAACATGATACGGGCATGTCATAAAGAGAGATGAAAGACATATAACTAGAATAGTTTTAAATATGAAGGTGGACAGTTATAAGGTAGAGTCGAGACAAGCGAGTGAGAAAACATTGGTTGTATTGTATCGACTCAACCTACGTGGGATAAGGGTAAGAAGATGATGACGTATATAATAAAAAATATCGACTGCCGATATCCATATTTCAATATCGAACTATTGATATATCGTCCAAAAAATATTAGTAATTAATATCGATATTTAAAAATCAAAATATCGATATTTCGATATTTTATCAAAAGTCCTAAGTATTTAAAGGTTGTTGAGTCAACATTCCCTCAGTTTTCTGATAAAAATAATATATGTAATTCTGTAGCCTTTTTAAATACCCACTGTATAACTAGTCAATTTCAGACACAATACAGAGATTACACAGTTAGAACAGAATATAACCCATGCTTAATTACTAAAACACTAATTAATGTTTTATATGTTTCAAGTTGTGTGGATGTGTTTATGATGTTATATTATTTTTTAAAAACATTCACAACTAGTAAATACACAGGGAATGAGAATACCCTGTTTA
>MU158956.1:28716-46000 GCA_015888305.1 Antheraea pernyi
CGTCCCACACGCACGCCGTGTAGTCGCTGTAGGCGGCGAAGGCGAGCCGGCCGCTCACCGACCACTCCACCGAGTTGACGCCGAACAGGATGCTCTCCTTGCCGTAGCGCGCCACCTCGCGGTCCGCGCGCAGGTCGAACAGCCGGCACAGCGAGTCGTCGGAGCCGGTGAGCAGCGAGTCGCCCGACGGGTGGTAGCGCACCGCGTTCACGTCCGAGAGGTGCGCGTCGAAGGCCTGCGCGGGCCGCCCGGTGCGCATGTCCCACACGAGCACGGAGCGGTCGCAGGAGGCGGAGGCGAACGTGTCGCCGGTGTCGGAGGGCGCCAGGTCCAGCGCCGTCACGTCGGCCCCGTGCGCCTGGAACGTCTGCAGCAGCTGCCCCGAGTCCACGTCCCAGAGCGCGCAGGAGCCGTCGCCGCCCGCCGTCAGCAGCTGCCGGTCCGAGTGCGGGAACGCGCACGCCGACACGTACGCGGTGCGCGTCGCCAAAAAAAAAGGCGGGCTCCTCCTCGCCCACGGGGAACACGCTCACCTTGCTGTCGAGCCCGCCGGCCGCCACCAGCCCGCCGGACGGAGCGTACGCGCACGCCATCACCCACGTGCTCGGCATCGCGATCGCCAGCTCCTTCGTCGCGGTGAACGCGTCCCACACGATCACCTTCCCGTCCTGCGAACTCGAAACGTTTCACTCGAGCCGCCGCCCGCCCCCGCACCCGCCGCCCGCCGCCCGCCACGCACGTACCTGCGACGACGACACCAGGTGCCGCTTGTCCGGCGACCAGTCGGCGCACAGGACTTTGGCCTGGTGGCCCTTCAGCACTCGTCGCAGTTTGATGCTCGAAAATGTGAGAGGCTCCAGCCGCTCCGCCACACACGACACTGCACAATCACACCACAGAGGTCAATGTACTTCATCCGAACACGCACACGGTAGAACGTGTCACTATGATGTGATAGACACATTCATGTCCACCTCTTCTAAATTCTAAAATATCCAAAGGCAGATTGATTTTGTTCAGACTTTCACTAGCAGATAGCAGATTTATAAAAAATAATGACTGTTTTATTTATTTTAACTTTAAATTTCAAAGAAAGTTGAAATAAAATAATTTATCTATTTGTCACTTCTTGATAACCCTACACAATATTGTTATGAATGAGAACTACATAGCTCGCTAATTAAGGGAAAGCTAGCGGGAGCGACCATTAAATGCACACATTGTCTTAATAGAACTTTCACGATTTAATAGAATTATGTAACCTTATTAATTTATGACACCAATGATATTTACCCTATGATAATGCAATATTTCTGGCAAATTTAACCCTAGATAAACGCGATATAAGTAATAAATATTTTCGACATATTATTTTTTTAATTACACTTATTGTGTACTAGCTGGCCCGGCGGCCGTTATCCCGCCCTGATATAATAAATATGATGATCTTACATATTAATACGTGAAGCCAAAACATTGTGCTCCTTTTTAAATTAATTGTGCGAACGGATGAACTTGAAATTTGGCATAGTTAAAGTTTATATGGAGGAAAAGTGCAGAAAGCAATTTTTGTAATATAAAATGTATTGCAAGCATATTAAATTAATTAAAATATACATTACTCACACTACTGCTTGAATTTTACACAACATATACAAACATGTAAATGAAAAAGATGTGTTGACATCCATCATTTTACTCTTACGTTCCAATTACATTTTCAATATTTTTTACATGACTGATGTTGCGTGCCGTACATGCCCTTTGAAATCTGGGTATATTGTAGGTTAATTTTATAATAATATAATATGTAAATTCATAATATACTTTAATAATTAATTGATAAATAATTAATCTTTAGTAAATTTATGGAACCACTGAAATAATTATTATTCTATTTGGTCTTATTGGATGTAAAAATTTTTAGGTGAGAAGACTTTTTTTTTTTTTAACGTGGGGAAATCCCTTGTGGATACGCCTCCCTCCCGGGGGAGAGGGTGGGTTATGTCTGACTCGCACAGACTAAAACCCCACGGTGTACCGACAGACCGTTTTGTGGGGGCGGCAAGGGATCGTTCAAGCTAATCAACCTTGTAGAGCCGCCCCCACGGTCCTCCCGGCGGAAAGTGTACACACCCGGGTACACACCGGCTGCCCCCCCTCGTCCGCCGGACCTGTGCAATGAGGAGATGGGCACCGGCCCATCCCCTTAGGTCCAGCTATGGTGGCAGGAGGAGTTGGGCAAAGCGCCGCCTCCTCCTGCCTGTCCTTCGTTGACGGAGACGGCCACTTTGAGGGTCTACCTCTCGGGCCCTTCCTTCTGCGAGATGACCTCCTCGTCCTCCTCCTCAGACAGAGTGTGCTGCGCGGTATCTTCGTCAGCGCCGCACTCGTGGCAGGCGGCGGTTAGCTCCCTGCGTGCGATTCGGTGCAGGTACCACCCGAAACAACCATGTCCGGTGAGTACCTGCACCAGTCGGAACGTCACGGCATCCACTCCCCCAGGACCGGGCAGACGGCGTCTATGGTAAACCGTCCAAACCGCTCGTCCGCCAGGTCCTGCTGCCATCTTTCGACGGCGTCCCCTCTGAGACGCCTTCTCTCCGCCTCTACCTCCCTGGGAGCCGGGGGCTCCCCACTTCGTTTCCTCGCCGCCGTGAACTCGCACTGGCTGGCTGAACTGGCTGACGGTGAAGGAAAATATCGTGAGAAAACCTGAACCTGAGAAATGTTCTTGTAGTACTACTGTATGTGGTAAAAATATAGAACTGTGGATTTCTCAGAGTTTCAACTCGCCAATATGTCGTGGGCTGGCGTGATTATTACGCCCAAACCTTCCTTCGGGAAGAGGCTTATGGCCCTGCAATGGGTCTTTTACAGGCTGATGATAATATTGATCTGATAAAAAAATCTGCAATGAATAATTTGTAGATAAGCACAACATTTAAATCATTTTAAAAATGTTACTAGAAATGTTTCAGTAATTAGCAGAAAACCAATTTTTTATTTTATATAAATTATTTTCCCATTTTACTGATTTCATAGTTTAGTTGTGTCAAATATTTTGGGCCTGTTGTCTACACCTACGTAATCGGAAATGGATAAATATTCATTACTTATCTTGATCAAAGATGACATTTTGTATTTTAACAATGTACATTAAAATTATAAATACATTTGTATTGATCAATCTATGCAAAATATGGGTGTGCACTATCATAACATTGTGTTGGTTTTTGCCAACACCATGGCTGCATATTTCACAAAATAGTGCTTAATAGAACCAGGCTACACCAGTTCTAATCAGCTAAAAATAATGGGTTTAATGTTGTACAATTCCTCAATTCTCTTAAAACTCTCCTCCTAGAAAAATATGTCATGTGATACTGCACCTATAAAACATAAGTGCATTTCACTACTGAAAACACAATCCTTCAGAACTCACTAAAACCCAAAATTATCTATAGTAGATCTTTGATTTCTTAACTGCCTCAACTCACCCATGTAAAGAGAGTTAACTATAATACACTCACTTTTTCTACTTCTTGTACAGGAATTACTTTTGCTGTTACAGTTACAGGCAAATTAATATACTTAACAAATTTAAGAAATTTATAGTTTACCTAGTGATAAAACTTTAACAATTGTAGCTGTTGTTGAACCCTTCCTATTGTTTTAATTAAATTTGAATGATAATCCTAATTCAGTAATAAGAGAAAAAAGATATCTTTATAATTTAAAGTAAGTGATGCTTGCAGTTTCATTAATGAAAAATTGTTTTTAGTGTTCATTAGGAACTATGTGATCTATGTGTAATAAAAGTAGCTGTCTTTACTAACTTAAATTACCTTCCTTTGTAAACAGGAACAAACATATTTCTATACTATTACATTATATCTTATAAATACAAATAACTAGTATCCTGATTAATTTATCTGACCAAACAAGGCTCATAAAGCTGTTTACTAATTTGATATGTTCTATGGATACAAATATGAATATTGTAGACCTCAATAAAAATATATTTATATATGACTAGCAGCTGCCTGTGACTTTGTTTGTGTTCGTACATCTACATATAAATGAAAATAATCTTAATATACTATATACACATTGTTGATTGGCAATATTACGGAGACTTTATCTCATAAAGTATAAAAAATAAAACTTTATCTCATATAAGTAGCTATTATTTTCATTATTATTTAATATTTCATGGAATAGCAACATGTACCAGCAGACAACATATGGCCATCAAACATGAATTAGCTCGTGATCCGTCAACAATGTGTTAAAATATAAACTTACAAATAAAGTTTATCTACTTTGAAAACCAGACTGGACAAAGGTTTTATAATAATATATGAAGAATAAAAAATATATGAAGAAAGAGAAAGGACAAGAACCAATGAAAGAAAGAAAACCAAAAATACTGCTTTATTTAAATTCATTCAGAATAAAAATTATTTTTAAAGGAAGGAGAACCTCCTGCCAAACACTAGTAAATCAAAATGTTACAACAATGTACTATTCACTTCACTTTACAGAACACAATTTTATTATTTTTGTCAGCCAACTGTAAATATGAAAAACTTTTTAACTGTCATTAGATAAGGAAATGGGGCTTTGGTGGCAACTTGGAAAGATAATAACTGATATTAATTTATTTTTGTAATTGGATGGTGTGATGTAAAGTGATTGAAGGATATATTATCAACTGGTGGTACATGTGGCATGTTCTCAACACTAATACTGCTTATAAAGGTTTACCTACAGCTAGTTTAAATAAGCAGTACTCTTATTCTTAAGAAATATACTTGCTTCTTTTACTCTACATGCTTCAATGTCATTTTATATTATAAAGTGTCTGTGATATACACAAATAAAAAAATAATAATTTACATTTTCAGGTGCCTGGAAAATGTCAGTAGTGACTAATAGATCAAAATGATATTCAACTCAGTCCAATAGCTTGTCATGGAAATAAATACAGGGTTCTATGAGCCCAGATGAAAAGTCCAAATTGAATAGGAAATGCCTGTATCACACAAAAGAGAAAATAACCTGTAACCAACATTAAAAGCTCTTATTTGCGTTTACTCACGGGAAACATCGTTCAGTTTTTGGCGCTCCTCTTCCAACTTTTGTTTAAGTGCCTCGACCTCGCGTAGCAGTGACTCGAGGGTCTCCTCAGGAGTGGCTGCCACTGCCGTGTCCGCCGCCATCCCGTCTACCGCACACCTTTACCGACAATACCGTCGCATGTCGTCGTTGTTCTGGTGCTCTTCACTCCACCCTTTACGTCGCTCCTGTGCGATTCTGCACCAGCTACAGATCCTATTACGCTGGATCAACTACGATCATCGTCTCTGTAACTTTATAAACCCTTTTGTTATACTTTTTTAGACATGTACATCCAGAAACTGAAAACACCAAGTTGCGAAACACAATCGATAACAATTTTACTCGCCCATTCTGACGCTACTGTCAAAGCTGTCAAAAAACAAAATTGTCAATTAAAAAAAAAGTATGTTTTTTTTTTCTCGAACTGACTACGCTATTGACCTAACAAGGCCTTTACAGCTTTATCCATTGATATATAAAAACCCAAAATCCAAAGTCTCGGATAAAAGTAACGCTCAAAACCGTCCCCAAAAACTCACCGATATACCTAAGTAGTTATAGTTATACTATAAACTTATGTTTTTGCAAATTCCACCTTACGTGAATTAAAGCTGTTTTTAGAAAGCAGTGTACAAAAAATTCAAAGACGCGAGTGACGAGGGACTATTTGAAATAAGCTCAGAATTCTCAATTGTTTTATGCGGATGGGTTTGAGATGAGCTACTAAGGCGAGCGCTTAAGGCACTCAGCCGATTTGGTTTTTAGGTCACATACACAAGGGCGCACGGCACCTCGGCTTGGGCTGTTACCTGAGAAGTCGCGTCTGACCTAGCTAACTATTCTAAGCTAGCTAACAATCGAAGTTGCATGATTCACAAATGCATACTTGTTTATCGGAATGAAACGAACTAAACTATTCGATTCAGTTCGAAAAGGGAGAAAAAAAACCAAAACCCTTCCACCATGTGCATGTATGTGCACGTATGTGAGAGGTGATCCCATATGTGACTACAAGTGATGTGGGTGAGTCACTGTATTGCGATAATAATAACTCGAGGGCTGCTTCCGGGAACGACCTCGGCTCGATATATCACTGAGAACCACGTTGCGTGCGGGAGCGAAAGAGGACTAATTCCCTCACGGCGGCGTGAGGGTTGGTTACGCGTACGTGGGCGCAAACACGCATTTAAAGAGATCGAATTTAAATGTATTGAACGGCGTCGGCGGCCTAATCTAAAAATAGACATAACAAAAATTACTATTATTATTCGGTCGTTTTAGGGGAAGATAGATGTAAATACATGGATTTACTCTATCTTATATGAGTTATTTATTTTTCAACGGCGGCACGCGCGAGCCGTTGTAGGCCAGCCGCGATGGCTGGGAATCTATGAATCGCGGTTACGACATCTAGTGACGGATTCCTAACGGTCTCTTCGTAGACCGAGATCTCGTGGAAGATAAGTAATTGACCTGCGTAGTCAATACTTGATATGGAAAAGGAAAAGGCGGCGGGATCCTGTGAAGGATTAGCCGCCTGGGGTCTAGGAATTGGCTGGGACGCGGGCTTAGGAGTACACGGAGCCTGAGGGGCTCGGCAGACTCGGGAAGGCCTCTCGGGACATGAGAGGCGGAGGTCAAAAATCGTTCTTTTATAATTAAATTAGAATCATTATTTACATATTTTATTATATTATTTATGAAAGTAGGAGATATAAATAAATATAGGTACATGTTGTGTATAAAAAAAAATATTACCGACGTTTGCCCGCGTTCGGGTTGCCCACTTGTCGACTACGTACGTCGCACCCCCCCAACTTAAACACCACCACAGCACATCAATCCGCGCACGGCTCGCTATATAGAAGAGTTTCGAATCCGATAGTTTAAAATCTGAGTAGGATATCGCTAATAATAATTATTAGGGACTAATAATCTAAATACAAAATGTCAAGTTCGGCCTTGCGTGGAATACTGCTCGCACCTCTGGGACGGTCCGGCAAAGTAACTGTTGGATACCCTGGACAGCTTGCAGAGACGGACGGTCCGCATTGTTAATAATGCAGATATTACAGAGTTCATAGAGCCGCTACAGTTGCGCAGACACATTGCCTCACTGAGCGTGTTCTACCGTCTGTATCATGGCGAGTGTCCTGAAGAGTTATTCAACTTGATTCCTTCCTCTCCTTTTCATAACCGCACCACGCGCGCTGGTCTTCGGAGTTTTACGGTAAATCCTATCTGGGTATGAACTAACAAGTTCGCAACATCTTATCTTTGCCGTACCGTGAAGCTGTGGAACAATCTCCTGGCCAGTGTGTTTCCTCCTTCCTATGACATGGGGTCCTTCAAGCGCAACGTGAAGAGATACTTACGCAGGCCGGCATGACAGCGGTGACCGGCGATGGATAGTATGTCTCTCGGTGGTCGCCATTGTTTTTGGATTGTACTGTGCTTACCATCAGGCACAGTACAGTCACTTTGCCGAGGTACAATAAAAAAAAATACGTGCGTGTATCAGTGTACACACGTAAGAAGTGAAGCTTCTTTATGACATCATTTTTCGAAAAATGACTTTTACAATTTACAACTTTACAGAAATTGGATAAATAAAGCAAAATTAGATAAAGTTTAAGCAAATGGCTTTTATTATTATAAACATGGATACAAATAATTCAATTATTTTACCTTATTGTTACTAAGATTATAATAGCATTTCATCAATTATATTTCATTAATTATAATAGAATTATTACTATTATTGTTATCGTTATTATATATTTTTGAAATTAATGGCTTATGATAACTGATGAAATATATGGTTTACAATCCACGAATTCTGATCATTGTGAGTGCACCTTTAGAAATAAAAATGGCGTGTAACGGAAAAATGTACAGAAATTAAGATGGCGCGTAACCGAAAAACGCTACAAACGTTTTTATATGCTCTAAAATTCCTCCCTAAAAATGTCATTGAAATAATGTAGGTAAATACGAAAAACTTTTATACCTACTAAATTTGCACCTCTTAGGGATCGAACTCACAAAAAGGGATAACGGCAATAGTAATTCTTATGAACTTATAACCCAAATACAACATTTTATTGAAATAACTTAGAAAAGCAGAGAACTTTCATACTAACTTCGCACCCCTCTTATACTACCTCAAGGGATGATTTTAGAAAAAATATCTTACACGTTATTCATGACTTTCAATGAAGAACCTTTATACTGAATTTCATTCCAATAACTTCAAAAACGGCAAAGTTTCATACTAACTTTGCACCCCCGTTTTACCCCCTTATGGGGTGAATTTTCAAATATCCTTTCTTAGTGCTCATCTTCATTGTTAAAGGATCCCCTGTGCAAGATTTCAAGATTATAACATTTATAACCCTTATAGCTTATGCCTTGCGTTGATATGTCAGTCATTAAGTCAGCCCTCAGAATTTTTTTCATTAGATTCATTCATTCAATGTTTATGTTTATAATAAACTATTCGTAGGAAAATTGCTAGACTAAATTTGTCTAATATAGCAAAAATCTTATTGTCATCCTGTTAGAAAGAGACACGTTATGACCTCTGTACTACATATCTCGTTCGGCTCGCTTTTTTGCTACGAGTTATCTGTTTTATTTAGTATATTATTTCGAGCGATTAGTACCAGGCTGTCTCTGCAAACAAAGCGTGTTCAAGCCCACGTCCGCGTAACCACAGATCACGCCGCCCTGGTCAGGGTGTAAATGTCGCTCCCGCACACCAGATTAGGCCCCCCTCGGCAGCTGCTCAAGCCTAGGCCTGTTCTCTCGGCGTGGAGCACTTGAATGTGCTGCTCGCGCGATACAGTGACACAAAATTTTACATCACTGCGACAACATTAAACATATCACCCCTACACACGTGCACGCATACACGCTTACACATGAAAGTGGAAGGGTTTTATTTTTTCCCTTGTCGAACTGAAATAGTTTAGAAAATTATCCGATACGAAATATATATAAAAGTTGTTGAGGTATGTATGCTTGGTACACATATATGTGTCAATAACTCATAAATGTATGAATAGTTAGCTTGGCTTAGGGTAACTCAGATAGGTCGCGAATTGCAATTATTTGGCAACAGCCCAAGCCCAGGTGTGGCGTGCACCTTTGAGCTAGTTGTCAAATAAATAAATAATAGGTGCCGCGCTCGCCTTAACAGTTCGGTGAAGCTGTTAAGACCTTGCCAGATCAATGGCGTAGTCATTTAAAGAAAAAAAATATTAGTATACTATGTCCATGATGTGTACAGAATAATAATACAACAAGTGTAGCTGTGACTTTCATTCATTTATATTATTATTAATTTATATTCTTTTTATTTTTAATTCATAAATCTTTCCGTGTAAACAGTGATGTGTGGATCCATTCAAGAACAAAAATTGGACTAGAGAATCAATTATCCAAAAATCGACCTTCATTTTTTTCCTTTTGTGATGAATTTTTAAATTATAAAATATTGTATCGGATTTTATTTTTATTTATAAAGGAAAAATCAATTCACTTTGTTATAGACTCAGAACACGATTCACTGAATCGATGCGATGTTTAAAATCAATAAAATTAATTTAATCATCTATGTCTAAAAATTGATTACGTGATAATCGTTCTCAGATCGTCATCCCCAGTTTATACAAGGTAGGGCTCTTGTTGTTTTTAAAAATATCGGATATTCAATATTTATAAAAAAATCAATATCAACATTCGATATAAAAATAAATAATATGAATACTTTGATGTATCGATATATATCGGTTTTATTACAAAAAAACAATTGTAATTCAGCCTTCGTTCAGCAATAACTAGATATCGGGTAGGCGTGAAAAATATATCTCGGTAAACAACAACTCACTTGAAATGTGAGATTTATTTTGTTTAGTTTGTTTGAAATACAGCCAATGTAAGCACGTTTTACAATGCCGCAGTGTATTCAAAAGATGCAAAAATAATACCCGAAAAAGCAATTTAACGACCGGAGTATCTTACTTTCGCTAAATACATGTTAAATAAGTTATATTTAAAGCTTTAAACTAACAAATAATATCAAATTTTGAACAAAATTACCGATTTTAAACCTGCTGTACAAATATTTGGCCAAGGCTCGGCAACCACGCATAAGCACGCACGATAAACGGAAAAAGGACTTTAATCACTGCGTGTTAAGGTTGAATTCACACTAAATGTTGTTTATGTTGTCTTTTCATTTGTAAGTGACGAGAGTAATGTCGTTTGCTCATTTTATCGTAAGTATTAGATAATATTTTGGACATTTGTGACTTTATTACTAGGTGTCATGGTTCTAATTAGGTTGAACTTCAACTGTTTTAAAACTTTTTTTCTCCCTTTCCTAAGAAAGGGAAATTTCACAATTTTTACATTTCCTAAATAAATAGCTACATAAGTATATATTTACGGGGAAAGCAGTTAGCTTCGATTTTGTACGTGACCCTTTATCTAGTTATTGTTGATCGAAGAATTCAGCTTAACAATGATTTACAGTTTTTAATGCAGCATATTTGTTAGACAATTTATACCATATATGTTTTAAAATGTAACATTACAGTTCTAAGGGCCACTTGTACAAACGTTATTCAATCATATTGATCTTAATTGTCGTCATTATTTATTTTATCTAAATAAGATAATTATGTGACCCAATATTTTTCAGTCTATCAGAAACGAAGTTTTTAAAGTCGTGGTGGTCTAGTGTATGACCTGTGGAATATCATTTCAATGTCTGCAGGTTCGAGCCCCGTCGTGCACAAACGAATTTTTAAAAATTTTCGTACATTTACTAATTTAAATTGGTAACACTATTGGCTGATGGTTAAGGATAACATCGTGAGGAAACCTAAACCTGAGAAATGTGCTTGTATTACTACTATATAAGGGAAAGCATACAACTGTAAATTTCTTGGAGTTACAAACCACCAATACGTCGTGGGCTAGTGTGGTGATTATGCCCATACCTTACGGGATGAGGCCTATGGCCTATTATATGTTCAGCTGTTTCACTATTAAGATTACTATTACTAGCCTACTCCAAATTCCGGTACCTCGGTTCATTGATCCAAAACAACGGCAGCGAAGACAATGACGTGAGAAAACTATTATAAGTCCAGTCACACTGTATGCATCTAAATGCTGGGTTACAAAATAAACTGATGAAAGAAATCTGTACACTAGAATGGAGTTCCGATCGCGACGCTGTGGGAGTCGGACGTGTGCGCCAGTTTACTCTCGATGCGATTTTTGAAGTGAAACTTCTTTAGAATCGTTGTGATTTCAAACCGAATGCAACGGAAACAGGTAAGAGATACAAATACAAAAATTAGTGATCCAGAGCGAGAGAAAACGACAGGTAAGAGACACAAATACAAAAATTAGTGAGCCAGAGCGAGAGAGCAAATGTCGGTGTGTATGTATATTGCACACTGTTTAATACTTGCTTGTATTGAGCATTTAACGTGTGTTAGTGTATGTGAGCTAATACTCCTGTACACTATATGCGGCTGCGTATTACAGCTTTTTAGTAAGAAGTCAGCGTGGTGTGTTATTATTTAACAGTGTTTGTGTGTATTTCTATATCTTGTTGTGCTAAATAATAAATTAATTTTTAAACAAATAAACTTTGTAATTATTTTTTATTACATTGCTAAATAATAAATTAATTTTTAAACAAATAAACTTTGTAATTATTTTTTATTACATTGATATATATATATATATATATATGTATTAGCGGTCCCTGCGGACGTTGTCCTGCTTTGATAATTTAAAAAAATCTTATAAGTCAACCGCAGCTCCACCTACCGGTTCCAATAAAAACAAATAAACTTTGTAATTATCCCACCCTTTTTGTTGATTTAGTGAAGTTTCACTTCTATCGTGTGTGAATCGCACACACACCTTTTTTGTTTCGCTCTCGCTTATGCGCTCGCATTTTGCATTGAGAGTTACGGGTACCCTATAACATTGTGCTGATCGTTCTGGACCGCACCAAGGAAGGAAAAGCCATCTTTGACCTTTCAACCATCTGAAGCCTCTCCAGCGTTATCGTCAAGCCACCGCGTAAAACGTCCATACCCTGACAGTGTCACAACTCTCAGGTGTACGGACACTACGCACGTAACTGTCGCCTACGTCCCAGGTGTGTTAAGTGTCTCGGTAACCATTCCACTAAGGAATGGTCCCCGCGCTACGACCTCCACCGACCCTCCAAGCTGTATCTTGTGCGGCACCGAAGGTCATACCGTAAATTTTCGGTTGTCCCCACGCACCAAACGCCCCCGTTACCCTAGGCAGGTTTCTCTGTCTAAGGCGCCCGTCCTCGACCTCCGCCTCTCACGTCTGCAGAGGCCTTCCCGAGCGTGTCAAACACTTCCCGTGCACCGGTAGCGTCCGCAATCGCACCTAGCATGCCCCTCCGGCCTGCACGGGCCCTTTAGGCCCCGTGGTCTCCTATACCCACACCTCAGCCTACACCCCGACCTCAGGTGGCTAAGTCTGCACAGGCAGAACCCGCTCTCTCACTTTCGGGCATTGACTGGTTCGCCCAGCTGCTCCTCGTTCACGAAGTGTCCGAAATCATAGTTTTCAACGCAAGTGAAGACCAGCCTGGCCTAAAAGGCGGCCAGAACTTGGGCAGAAACCTCCTTAACGGGGTTGCATAGGCGTTGGGTGGACGTGGGGGGTGATTCATTCGCCCCCTACGTTCGTCCTTTAGCCGGAGCAAGGGGATATGGGTCGGGGAGGCCTTCTCTCCATTGCACTGGTTCGTGTGCTAGGCTGTTTCTCTCTAGCGCGGAGGCCCATCCTGGGTCGGCTGCCAGGCTAACATGTGTGCTAGCTGGTTCGAGCCGATGTCACTTCATTACAGCAATACCTCTTCTCGTACACCGTGGGATTTTAGTCCTTTCGAATCAGACATAACCCACTCTCTCCCCTGATAGGGTAGCGAATCCGTCAGGAATTTCTCTACGTTAATAAAGAAAAAGAGTAAGAAGATGATGATGTATATAAAAAAAGATATCCACCACCGATATTTAAATTTTAATATCAAATTATTGATATAACGATAATAAAAATTAGTAATTAACTAGCGAGCATGGCAGACGTTGTCACGCCCTGATTAAAAAAAATTCATTGACAAATTATATTCTAAAACCTTTCTCATGAATCACTCTAACTACTGGTGAAAACCGAATGCGAATCCGTTCAGTAGTTTTTGAGTTTATCGCGAACAGACAGACAGACAGACGCGGTAGGGGACTTTATTTTATACTATGTAATGATATCGATATTTAATAAAAAAATATCGATATTTTATCAACAGTCCTAATATAAGGTACTCTGTGAGCTGTGACCGTTACACATTACAAATGTTATTATTGAGATCTGTTTTGTACAATCGAATGTTTTTATTTTTTTGGTTACTAGTTGTTTTTAAAAGATGAAATCTTCTTTTCACGTAGAAATTGTTCAAAAGAAGGAAAGCACCTTGAGCAAAGAACTTGTTAGAGAGTTGGTGCACTCTTACCTAAGCAATTTAATAGATTTAACTCCCGGTGTGGGCATAACATTTACCGATTTGAAAGAGAACAGCACACTTAAGGAACACGTTGAGGTAATTACTCTTTGTGACTTAGGATACAACTCCAAGCTATGCCCGACCGACGTCGACTTCATTTACCATGTTTTTAAGCTGGACTGTTTCGGTGCGGAAACGGATACGATGACTGATGCATCCACCAGTGAGGAGTTTGCCGTCGCTCAGGTCTGGGCGCTTCCCTCGCGAGACTTCCACGGGCTATGGGAGAGTCTAATTTACGACTCCAAGATAAAGGAGGAGACCGTGCGTTTCGTGGAGACGGCGCTCGAGCTCGCCGAACACGGTGTAGACCCTCACGTTATCGGCTGCAACCGAGTCGTGCTGCTACACGGGCCACCCGGCACCGGTAAGACCAGCCTGTGCCGCGCTCTCGCACAGAAACTGTCCGTGCGTCTCGGCGAGCGATACCCGCGCGCGCGGCTCCTCGAGATCAACGCACACGGCCTGTTCTCGAAATGGTTCGCCGAGAGCGGGAAGCTGGTCGCTCGGCTGTTCGAGCGCGTCACCGAGGTCGTAGCAGATCGGCGGCTGTTCGCGTGCGTGCTCGTCGACGAGGTCGAGTCGCTGGCGACCGCGAGGCGCGCGGCTCTCGCTGGACTCGAGCCATCGGATGCGGTCCGCGCAGTGAACGCGCTGCTCACCCAGTTGGACCAGCTGCGGCAGTACCCCAATGTGCTTGTGCTCACCACATCCAACGTGACGGCTGCCATAGACATTGCTTTCGTAGATCGCGCTGACTTGAAACGGTTCGTGGGGCTGCCGGGAGCGCGTGCCGCCTACGAGATCTTGCGCGGGTGCTGTGTAGAGCTGAGAGCCCGCGGGCTCGTGAGCTCAGGTGAGCAAATATTTATGTTGCACCTGCTTGAGGCCACACTATTCGCTGAGAGCGAGAACTCACACACTAGTCTACGCCTATGGCACATAGCGCGTGAGGCGAGCACGGCAGGTGTATCGGGTCGAGCATTGCGGCGGTTACCATTGCTCGCACTAGCTCTGCATACAACAGAAGACCGTCCATTGCCTCTTGAGCAATTTGTTGAGGCACTGCATGTAGCACTGCAATCACACCTTGCTGATGCAGAGCTCCTCAGAGATGGGTAATAGATGTTATACATTTCACTATACTTCAGACTCTATGTAGTAAATGTAACTTACTTATTTAATATTATTCTTTAATTTTGATGTTGCTTGTTTATTGGTAAGGTTATTTAATTATAAGTTTAATAAATGTTTTAAAGACCAAATTGACAATTGTTATTGAAGTATAATTTTTTTTTTGTTTTAGTGAATCATGGCTCTATATATTATTTTATCTTATTTCCAAATGATACATACAGTATTACATTGGATCCTTTTAAATATGTGCTATATTTATGTTTGATGATATTTAACTAGGTATTATTTATAGGTATGTTTCTATTACAAAGATTAGAATCATGTCTTTTTCTTCAAACTGACTACTTTATTGACCTAGCAAGGTCTTAACAACTTCACTGAAATACTGAGGCAATGATATCGCCACTCTGCCATACAATGTCGATAAGATACAATTAAAATAAAACCAATTAAGAAAACTTCTATTAAAAATAAACTCAAATTGTATGTTTAGAGTCTGTGCAAGGTTTCATGTTGAAACACAAGTACCATAGCTATTTCTTCTGCAAAACAATAATACTCATGCTAGCGAGTTCTGCTCCTATAGTTGTAGTCGGTAATATACATTAGCAGATGAAATGTTCCAATTTGGCCTTCAGGAATAGAACATTAGAATTCTGGTCTTTTTATTACTATAAATTCGTATAGGCTGAAGTGACCTTTTAAATTGAGACTAAATCGTTACCCAGTAACAGGTCAACTAGTCATTGCAAGTGAATTATTTATTTTAATTTCTTACAGCTAGGGCACTACAATATATTTATTACAAAACCTTAGCTTATAGTGTTTAATTGTATCTATTTTGTAATAAAGAGATTACTTTCCTTGATAAAAGAGTAATGTATATAAAAGATGTGATAGTGATTGATAATGTGTATAAAAGAGTAACAATTTCAGTAATTCACAAATTTCAGACATAATTTCTGAGTAAAATTACCTTCCTGTAGGATATAAGATAATTGTCACCAACATGCTTGTTTCTTATTTGTGCTATTATACTTCATAGAAAAAAGTTATACCACATTATTAAGTTTCAATTTATGAAGCTAAATGGCAACTAGCAAAACAATATATCAACAATAATTTAAAAAAATTGAAATATTTAAAGCAAGTACCACTTGACATAGGTTCAGGGAAGCCTGTGTGTTGTCTAATACAATAAAGGTAAATGGTCGTTTTTTTTTTTCGAACTGACTACTCTATTGAGCTGGCAAGGTCTTTACAGCTTCACCGGACTACATGAATGGTCGTTTTTTACATCCTTAAAGAAAAATAGGTAGATGGTCCACTTGATGATAAATGGATACCATCACCATGGGCATCACTGTTGTTGTTGACCTTGTAGAGAGCGTTTCCCGCCTTGAAGAGCCACCGTAGTGTCATAGCCCTGAGGAAAAACCGTGTTAGTTAACCCATTCCATAACACAAGCGCACGCATAATGAAGGTTCGAGAACCTCACGGTTGTCACCATTTTGCTAGTGTATGGGTGAGCAGCCAGCCAGTGAAACAGTTGAAACTGTGAAGAGGGCGCCATATTAAATTGTTTATTAAAAATGTTTTCTGGCTTACATCTTTACATAGCATAAAATGAACTCGCTTCCGCTGTCTGTTCCCTTAGATCTTTTAAACTATTCAGCGGATTTTAATACAATTTTCAATAATAGATAGAACAATTCAAGAGGAAGGATTATATGTATAATACAGAAAAGTCGAAAAATTCAAAGATTTGTAATGTGATATCTATCCTAACAAACATATTTTTGTTCTCTTAAATCGCAAACACTGGCTAAACCTTATGAGATAGATCAACTTGAAGTACTACGGAATTGTATATTTTAAAAAAATCGATCAAAAAGGCCTGCGATGGTGTATACATTTACCTGTAAAGGATAACCCACAGTAACAATTTTTATATTTTTAGAAAAATAATTGTATTATCATTGTACCCATATTATTACTAAAATAATATAAATTTCTGAGAGAAGAAGTTTCTATTTAAGAAAATAGTCACGTAAATATTATAGTGAGGTTATTTTACACTTCAACCTGGAAGCGATTGGCCGCTACCACGTCTCATTGCAAGAGTAAAATGCTGTCGAGTAGCATCGTTCGGTCAGACTTAGAGTGTAGTAGTTTGACGGTTTCACCAGAAGAAAATAAAACGCAGAAATGTTGTAGCGAATGAGTTTAATAATGAAAACATCACCGGCCGATGACCCAAAGTAGATTGAGTCCGGCCGGACCGAGATGCACGCGCTGCAGCGCCGGCGGCTCCTCCCGCGCCAGCGCCGCCACCGCCACCAGCAGCGCCGCGAACACGTTGTCGCGGCCGCGCCCCACCTCCAGCGTCTCCT